>LPNX010813719.1:0-32513 GCA_001517045.1 Pseudotsuga menziesii | reverse complement strand
AATATGATATAATTAAAAGGTATGAAGTATTCACCTTCTTTCCTCTTTTGAGTCGAGCCCCTTCAGAGTTGATCACCGCCAACATGATGAAGAGCCAGCCACGTGGGGAAAATAGAGGGTTCGTGGTTTCACTTTCTTTCCCCATTGAGTCGAACCCCTTCAGAGTTGATCACTACCAACATGATGAAGAGCCAGCCGCGTGGGAAAATAGAGGGTTCGTGGTTTCACTTTCTTTCCCCATTTAGTCGAGCCCCTTCCAATTTGATCATTGCCGACATGATGAAGAGCGAGCGGCTTGGGGAAGAATAGAGGGTTCATACGGTGGTTTCCATATTGGACAGCTTGTCCTGGAGTTTATTCTAGTAATTGTTGTGGTAATTCACGGGAGATTTTGTTATTACAGAAATAGAATGTTGATGTTGGTTAATTGGCGGGAGGGGAGTGATATTGCTTGGGTTAATATATATCCATGAGTGATAGCCTCTACAATGGAGATGAAGAGGGCATCAGACCGAATGTGGAGGCTTTTGAAGAGGCGCACAAGGACATCCTTAGTTGGAGAGCTGAAATCCTCCGGTTCTTTCCAGGTAAGCCAAATTCTTCTGATATTTTTGCATTAGTGTTAAACTGTTAGGGATTAATTGTTAAAAATTCTTCTGATATTTTTGCATCTAGTGTTAAACTATTAGGGATTAATTGTTAAAAAATTTCTGGATACTCTCCTAGTATGCAAAATCCTCAAATTGTCAAATTCCTCACCTGTAACTTCTGTTGTGCCTGTAACTTCTGTTGTGCCTCATGAAGGCTTTGTCTACTGCTGCTGCTTCTGTGTACTTTTACATACTAAATGGGTTTTCCTATGAACTAAAAGATAGTTTTATTAAAGATGTTTTAGAACTTCTAAAAGTGAGTTTTAACAGTATACATAGAACCTTAACTCAATCTAGAATAACCAGAGAAGGCCCTCTATACTCAAGCTAAAAGAAGAAATGCAGTGAACAGCTTCTATGTGCTGTTTTAAAATGTATGGTTTATGTTCAGTTTGTGACTAGATGGCTGGATTCTGTGAATGGCACGTGAGTCCCATGTTCCCACCGATTGAAATAAGGGCTTCAAAGGGCCATTTAATTGTTAGTATGTATTCCCTGACTTTTAGTGGCAGAGTTATGAATTCAGGGATGTAGTTAGTTAATGTATGAGCCTCCATCGTTCTAGGGTAAAGACTAGGTGCAGTTTATATAGATCTCTGCAGTTGGTGCCCACAAATTAAATAATTGTATTGTATCGGCTATACCTTTGCTTTTCCTGCAACTAACTCATTGGTTGGATCAACAGCATAATCAACGGTGAAATCTACTAGAATGACGAAGGCTAGTAGCTTGTAGGTGTTGCCGCCTATGGATTTGGATATTTATATTCCTCTTATCTATATGTTGGATTATAGACTTTCTATTCCTTTAATATATGCTATTGAAATTGGTGCTTCAACCGGTATATATGCTTTTTCCCCTTTGCGAAAGCTGGTGTGTATAGGTAAAGGGATTATTAGACTGGAAGTAGCCCTCATCATCAGCAGGGCATAGTGCCCATTTTATATATACCGAGCCTATAAGGGAGAATACCGAGGCTAAACGTAGATAAATCACTGCCATAACTAGAACCCTTGACTCCTACAGATCTATAAACAAACCAGGCATCAACTCCATTGTTGCATTCATTTGGAGAATTTGTTAAAAATTTGCATGGCATAGTACAAGCAAGCAGCTACTAAGTTGTACCTTAAATAGGCAAATTAGTATGAATTAGAGAATAAGACCTTTTATAGTTTTCCCCCACAATAACATTCTGTCTCTTAACACATTGCCCTCAGTTTGCAATCAATGGAGGAATTCTTAAAGAATTATACTAAAAGGATAACAGCATTCTAAGGACTCTAACAGGACACTATCTAGCAGAAATAAAACACTAGTAGCCTGGCTAGAGGTAACTGTTGCAACTTGCAAGAGAGAATCCTCTCAATTCAAAACTGCATCTGTCCTTTGACGTTAGCATTGTAGTTAAACAGCCTACCACATAACCAATACCCCAGTTACTTGTAATTCACTTCTCATCATTAACATTTCCAAATGTGGCAGCTTTTGACAATAATTATGAACCTGTTTTCAGGTTCAAGACATGAACAGATTATCAAGGAGAGTTGAATTTGATTTCTTTTAAAATTTTAGTTTGGCTGTTGTGTTTGAAGAAGGGTCTTACTTTTAAACATCTATATTTAGTCGCTAGTCGAAGCCTGATCCCAAAGGAGGGCCCATTTGTGTGATGGATTTTGAACTGGCGATGCTTTGAACTCAAACAAAACTCCATGTTTTCTAGGCACCTGTGTTAGCACCATGGCTTGGGAGGCCCTTACTTTCTACTAACAAAATTTTAAATATCATTAAAATCAATAACAGGCCTGAAAGTCATTCAATAAAGATGTCAGTCTAATTCAGCAGCCTAATAAAATGAAATCAAACGTATTAGCCCCTAAAATTGCGTGGGCTGATTTTTGGGCAAATCTGGTTGAGACAGTGTATAGCGAATGGTTAGAGTCTGCCAACATAATGTTTTTATGCAGAGGGATAATGGATTTTATTGGATAACAGTTGGAGGGGGTACACAAAGGGGATCTTGGTCTTTTTTTCAAACACACTCATGAGAAATCTGGAGCAGCAGGAGGAGATACGAGTTTAACATGTGCCGAAGGTTTAGCAGCTGAACCTTTTATTCATGCAGAAGGTGCAGATGTTGCATTTTTCTCTTAACTCTACGAGGATGATACTAAACTATGCAGACATCCCTGTAGTCATAACTGTTCATCAAGCAATGCCACTTATCCTCTTCACAAATACAATGCTATAAAGGCAGCATTCAACTTAGATCTGAATAAATATTGGACTGACTGAGGTCCTTGGTGACATTTTAGACGATGGATATAATTTGCTTCGTAGCAGTAAACCCTATGCCCCTCAGGAGGGCACTATAGGAGGAGTGATACACATTTGTGGCCTTCTATGGTATACCTTTAGAAAGAATTTAACATTTACCTTGTTCTATCTAGCTGTGGAAGGTATAATAACAGAGCTGGGCATGCATTCTTGGAGGCATCATATGCATAACAAACCTTGGGATATCTACAGGCAGCAAGAAATATGGCAGGAGAAGGGACATTAATTTGGAACAACATACCGGAACACAATTTGGAGAAAAACTGGGAGATATGATAATGAGCTGGCACACCTATGCTAACCTAAAAGGAGCCTTGGAGCTATAAGTATAAATAGCCCAGGATTAAAGAATAACTTCTCAAGAAATGATGGTGTAACACAGCTTTGACAAAAACTGGGAGATATGATAATGTGTTGGCACACCTAGGCTAACCTAAAATGAAAGGAGCTATAAAAAACCCAGGATTAAAGCATAATTTCTCAAGAAATGATGGTGTAGGACTTTAAGGAATAATGAAGGCTGTTCCTTCAAATATTGGTTTAGATGGATCGTTGATCATGTTATGAGAGCTTGAAGGGCATCCTCTCCATTACTACAAATAACCTAAGGAAACAAGAATATGTAAAGGGTGGCATGGGGGTTAGTCCATACTTGAGGATAAAGGCCATGATTTCTCAATAATGGAGCCCACAAAGAGTATCAAACCAGAGTTGGTCAATATTGATTAATATTAAGTTGTAAGTCCTGATTTCAAGGCTCAAGCACATGGTTGGACTCTTGGGAACATCTAATTTTATCTTGGGTCATGTAGCTAATTTCAAGAAGTTTGATAGATCTGCTTTATTAATGTTATGGATAGCAGGATGGTCCTCTATGACCTTGTCAAAATTGATCCATCATGAGTTATATTGTGAAACTACACATAAGATCAAAGAATTGATTCAAAGGATGGAATCTTATGATTTTAACCCTAGGGCTAGTAATAGGACCAATTGTACTCCAGACTGAAGAATTATGTAACTATTGAAATGCTTTCCACCTGCTTTCTTTTTGTAACCTGTAGATTAGGTTGCGGAGTTGCTGCTGTAATCAAGAGTTGTTTGTAAACCAGCTCATCTCTAATTTTTTTTATGGATCATTGATCATCCTTTCAAAATCTCTAGGTTAAGCAAAGAAGAGGGGTATAGTCTTCTGCTTGTCCTCCACTGTTCTACCTAATTTTAAAGAGTCAATAAATGTTGTAATCAGACATACTCTACCTGAGAATTTAATCTATGACAGGCTTGATTAGATCAGGTTGTTGAGTTGTTGCTGTAATCAAGAGGTGTTTGTTAACCAACCCATATCTATTTTTCTTATGGACCATTGCTCATCCTTTGATGAATTTTTGGGTTGAGCAAAGGGACAGGTTGTGATCTGTTGCTCTTCCTCTGATTTTCTAAGAAATGTTAAAATGTCAGTGAATTTTTCTAATCATACATACTCTGTTCCTGGGAGAGAATTTGATCCATAATAGACTTGATTAATTGGTTTAAATGGTTCATAAATTGTTCTGATCATTGTGGGATTTAGCTTTGTTCTAAGCACTTTCCACTCAGCAGTAGTTCAGCTATCTGGTTGATTTGCTTGGCAGGATAGATCTAATAAACAGAGTGATGTGTTAATATTCTCCATCAACAATCAAGGCCTCTTAGTGCAAACATAGACTCCATAATCCTAAAATCAAGCCACCAATCCTATGAAACTACTAATTTCTTTCACATATCCAAAACTTCTTATGTTCCCTGGTTTGTCATTAAGCTAAAGAATAGATCAGGGATAGCATTTAGGAATTCCCCCCTTCCGCCAAAAAAACACTAACTCTGAAGCAAGAGGAGAGCTGCTGTGGTGACATCAGGCAGCCCCCCTAAGTTACTCTAAAATTGCTCTAAATGGTATGAGCCTTGGGAGACTTAATATTTAGATGTGCAATTTTGGGAGCTAATAAAACTCATGTACAATATACACAACCATATTATGTTTTAGAGATCCATTGCACAAACTCAGACCCTAAGAATGAAAAGATAAACGTGCATGTTCATCCCATTCTCATTTATATATGCCATGTCCTAATTTGCGCATAGAATTTTGCATTGTTAATCAGAAATTGTTATCACTAGCTGTAATGTTCAATCTGATACACATACATATTTCTCCTATACAAAACACTACCAAGATTTTGTCATGGCATAGGTATGTATGTGGATTTATAGGTTAGAGACCTTAAACTCCTGGTGGCCTCGACTTAATCTGGTTACCAAACAAACAAAGTACGTGGCAGAATGCCCCAAACAAAGTACGTGTGACGAATGTTCATGGTCACAGGCTGGACAAGTCAGATCCACTATTCCGCAACTGATTAGCAGGCCACTAGACAAAGGCAGAGCTTAAATATACCATCACCACAGATCTGTAAACAAACCAGGCATCAACTCCATTGTTGCATTCATTTGGATAATTTGTTAAAAATTTGCATGGCACAGTACAAGCAAGCAGCTACTAAGCTATAGCTTAAATAGGAAAATTAGTATGAATTAGAGAATAAGACCTTTTATATTTTTCCCCCGCAATAACATTTTGTCTCTTAACACATTTCCCTCAGTTTGCAATCAATAGAGGAACTCTTGAAGAATTTTACTAAAAGGATAACAGCATTCTGAGGACTCTAACAGGACACTATCTGGCACAAATAAAACACTAGTAGCCTGGCTAGAGGTATCTGTTGATCATCACAGGTTGACATTACATCCCCTTTTCCACATATCCATGCACTTCAATTATTCTACTTCCCTTGTTTAACCTTGAAAGGTAAAATTTGTTCTTCACTAGCATGAGTTGGATTCTTTGCTGGATGTAATTCACCGATTGTTTTCATTTGGAAGCATATAATAACCTTGTTTAGTTTTCAGTTTTGGCCTGTAGATAATGTCTTGAACTTCAGAGAAATAATTTAACTGGGGAATTAAAAAAGGAAAAATTAAGTAACAAACAAATAATTATCACAGTCAAAGATTATATCCCCTTCTCCACATGTCCTGGGACTTCAATCATTCTGCTTTCAGTGTCAAACCTTGCAAGTGAAAATTCATTTTGAGCTAGTGTGAGTTGGGTTGTTTGCTGGACGTAGTTCCACCAATAGTCTTCATATGTGGAGCATATGATATAATCTGTATATTTGATGCGTATAATATAATAAAGATTACTTCTATAATATCAAATATGCTTCAGACCTAATTCTTCATTCTATTTAATTTTTGGAACACAGACTTTATTTCAAAAGTTATCTGTACCTGTTTTTACTATTTAGTGTCCCAACATTTTGGTGAATGCCATTATCTGGTTCCTTGTTATAGGTTTTGTTACCTTGCATAGTGGTTTGGCTTAAGCCTTGCAAATGTTACATATTTCCAATGCCATATTTTCTAGTTGTTACATACATGATATATTTTGATATTAGAGTTGTATTTGGTGGGCTGTATCTTCTAGATGTTGTGCGGTGTAATCTATCTGTTTGGATATTGATTAACTGGTCTTTTTTTTGTTCTGTATGTATGTTGAACAACGGCCAGCAGAGTAGCTGTGAAAGAGTTGGAACGTATATATTTCTTGTTTGGTCAATATGCAGACAAGGATGCCGAGGGCATAATAGGGTTAGTGATTGCAAGATTGTTAATACATTGTGATGCTACTTTCTTAAAATATTGTAGTCTTGGTAATTGTTTCAAATGATTATAATATTTTTTTATGCAGTTGTTAGCTCTATCAAATGTGTATTAAATGAATTTGGTATTAGGACCACTTTTAATTTTTTGCATTAGGACTGTCAAATATATTTTATGAATTTGATGATGAATTAATACTAAACTACTGACACATGTCAGGCCGTTTATCCTGTCTTTACAGATCCCTACTAAGAATACGTCTATTCTAATGAAATTGCAGGCAACCCTAGCTGTTTATAGCTATGACTAATGTAAAATAGTGACTGGAAGAAGTATTAAAAATAAACTTAAGACTACCAAGGATGTGGCGTATGCATAGTCTAGATCTAAGAACAAGAGCGTACTGCATCAAAGATGGCTCTGTCGGGCCTTCCATGATACCATTTGATCTCAAAGCTGAGTAAAAACTAAGCCCTTTCTATTTGGCAATTTCATTTGCCGAGCTTCAGTCTAGACTCTGTAGTCTATTTTATGTTCTGATTGGGCATAACCTGAGAGTATCATTGAAGAAAGTCTCAAGTTCACACAGCCCTTTTTCTTGAACTGGTATTCTATAATGATCCTTCCTTGTGCTATGGTAGGCGTTTTTCTATAGCCATATAATAGATGACTTGCAGAATGGTTAAGAGTCGAGATTTCTTTCTGTTTAAATACTTCCTCAATTGGCCTACACAAAATTCTATGTAAAAATATTTTCACCTAGACACGATTTAAGAGGTGAAATAGATTCCTTGTAAATGCCTATACAACTTTATTTCCCCCCTGTCTGCGAAAGCTACTGGAACTTGGAAGACAAGTCTAGCTTCTTCTTGGCTTCATCAATTCTCCAAAAACTTTCAATTAACCATAGTTACCAAATTTGAATAAGAATTTGAATTCAAATATGGTACAATAAAAAAAAATTATGTGGAAAGAATCCATTACAAAAGGCATTTGAGAGTATATGTTCATATATATTGCTTTATAATCAATTTATAGGGAAGAAATTGCGGCCTTATTTCGATCTTCCTTCAGACAATCAAGTGATGGAAGAATGCTTTCAGTTCATGTTGTTTCCTTAGACATCATCATCATTGTCATCAGGTATGGCAGAGGGTATGGGAATGCAATCAATGCTGCAAATAGCATTATTGACCATAAGGGTCTTGATACTGACCTCTGTTTTGACTTCTATCAAGGAAGGCTCAATGATGAGCTCTGTTTTTGACCTCTGTTTTGACTTCTAAAGGGTGAACATTGCCTTCATGGAGAGGGAGGAAAACTACTATTCACATACATGTACTAAGATTCAACTGCATTACTACCATTATTATTCTCTAAATCCATTCCATTAGATGAGTGCACAAGTAATTAGTTCAATATTCTGAAAATGTTAAAGCATTCTTTGTGAAAATGTTCAAGGAAGTGTTTTTCATAGGACATATCTGAAACACCATCCCCCTCCATTCTTTCATCAACTGAAAGCTGTGGCTGTAGCATTCGTAAAAGAGCACTGAACCATATATATATAGTACCTCCAAGGTACCCAAGTACCCTGTTTCAAAAAGTGGCGTCCCCGTCCCTGTACCCACGTTTCTTGGCAACTTAGAGTTTATCAAGTCATGCCTTTATAGTTCCATGCACCTTATCCTTTAGGGAATTGGACAATTCTGCATGCTTATTTCATGATGTAAATTGCATATCTTTTCATTTCTATGCTTGAAAAAGAAATAAATCTATGAGTTTCTTTAGTCTTTGGGTATATAGAGCATTTGGAGGTTCGTGCTTGCTGGGTTATAGAAACTACATATTTATTTTTAAAATTTTCTCAATCTCTCTGTGCAGCTTATTGATGAGAATAGGTGGTGTAATTTTTATGATAGTCATGTCTCTCCCATTAGTGAGGATGAGATAAAGACATCGGCAGCTTATGTGCTTTTTTATAGAAAAGTCAAACTTGAAGATGGCTCAATGAGTAATGGAGCACACTCATATGCAAACCATGACAATTTTGGGTTCAGAAAATAATAGAGTACAGAACACGTTTGAAACCATATTTTTAAATGCTGGGATATTGTCACCGCTGTCAGATATTTTTAAATGCCGGGATATTGTCATCACTGTCTGTTCTGACGGAAGAAGTGCCTGATGATCAATATGTTCATGTATGTCTTGGTTCAATTTTCTGCATTATGTCACGTGATGCAATCAAGGAATCTTCAGTTGATATATTTGGCAGTGTTGAGGTCAATGCAAACCTATTTTACAATGGTTCATTCAGTCAATATTTCCATCTTCAAAGAATGGATCTCCCTGCCAAAAGAATTCTATGGAAGGATATTACTTCTATTGATGAAACAGGTTAAAGCATGCTTTGTGAAAATGTTCAAGGAAGTGTTTTTCATAGGACATATCTGAAACACCAGCCCCCTCCATTCTTTCATCAACTGAAAGCTGTGGCTGTAGCATTCGTAAAAGAGCACTGACATGTTCTTCATTAAGTTGGTGACAGGCTTCTTTGTAAATAGAAGAATGCCAATCTGGAGAAAAAATGCACTCTTTAATAAAACTAAGCACTTCAACAGCTCCTTGTAAAGGAATATTACTGGAGTCAGAAACACTGTCATTTGCAGAGCAGGGCTGTTCATGTCCATCAGAGATGACTACTTTCCTTCTAGCCTCTGAAAACAGATCTCCAAAGAGAGCATCATCTTATGATTTCTTAATATTGAATGAGTTGTAAATGAAATTTAAAGATTAGGCCTTGGTGTGATGATAGAGACAACCCCAATGTGAACAATCAATTTTGAATATTTTGTTGTCACTCGCATTCCAAATCTCTATAATGTGAGGGAAGGTATCGAAAAAGTTGATTCTTAATAGACAGTGTCGGTGATTAGCGACGACTACCACTTAGAACAACACTATGGGAAGTGTGCCTATAATAATATTTGTAGGAGTAGTACAACCATGGGAAACATTAGTGGGAGTAGACACGCCATCATGTGTAACAATGGAAGTGTCTGCATGTCTAAGACCAATATAAGTGTGGTCAATGGGAGCATGCACTATAGATAGACCAAGATGGCTAATAGAAGGAGAAGGCTGAGTAGATACTATTAAAAGGGCCTCATTTTAATTATTCCCCTTTAAAAAGATAGAAGTTAAGGTCATATTATCACTTATCTGAGTGATCTATGCGAAGGGTTATCACTTACTTACCTTCATAAGGATTTAGGGGAAAAAGAAAGGACCTTTTAGGAATTTGAACAACCAATTGAATAACATCAATCAATAGATGCCCTTATATCTGCAAGCTAGTTTATTTGCTTGAATACTATGGGGACTCAATGAGCTTGAACATGGATAGTTTGACATAAGTTGGATATATCTTGAATGGATACTATTAGAATTAATTCAAAAAAGGAAGAAACAGAGCACACGAGCACATATACCAGGTTATAAGAGAAATTTAAAAATGTACTACCACCATGAAACATAGCACACAAGAACCGCATAAGTGTCTCTAAAGGGTGAACATGGCCTTCATGGAGAGGGAGGAAAACTACTATTCACTGTTTGACAAGCCTAGCTACAAAGTAGAAGAATGATAATTAGTATTGCAGCAGAGAATAATCCACACCCTACTTTATCTTGCTCTCTTTGTATTGGCTTAGCTCTCATTCTTCGATTGCTTCACTGTTTTCCTTTTCTCACTTTAAACTTTGAATGACAAAGCCTGGGGAAATGCTGCTTGGACCATGCCACTCTGAGGACCAAGTGCATGGACATCTATTCTACGAGTTTTGAAAAACCCATGTCCTTTTGTAGAATATTTTATGCCTTACAGTCAGGACACAGAACAGTGGGCAGTAAAATATGGGAGGCCTTAAGGAGAAAAGGCAGGGCAGGCTTGGGTTCTTAATATGATTATGTATACATGCCGGCTTGGGCCATACATTGTCATAATTTTGGCCCCTACTTCCAACCTCTAGGTGCTCCCATATCCTACCTCAAGGTGTCAGAAAATCCTATGGGAATGGAACCTTTGGAACCTTAGTCTTTAGAGTGAAACTGCTTGCTTCCCACAGCTCATTCCAAACCTGCTGGGAATTATTCGCTTTTTCTGGTACCAAGTAAATTAATTTTTTGTTTTTTGGGAGGATATGACCCAACACTCTTTATTTTGCTATTATCACCTACTGTATTTTGGAGCCCCATTGGCCTAGACCCTATTTTAGTCATTATGTTGACTCACCCTTTATATAATGGCATCGTCACTTTGTCCGTTTGTTGCGTTTTCTTTTTCCCTTTTCTTTTAGGGAGATGCCCTGAGCACTCTTTGTTTTGCTATTTTTATATGCTATATTTCTGAATCCCATTGACCTATTTTGGCCATTACATTGACTTGCTCTCTCCATAGTGACATTGCTTTCTCCTCTGATACTATGCCTTTTTTGTTTCTTTAGGGAGAACTAGAAGATGCCCAAAACACAGTTTATTTTGCTATTGTCAGTTGATGTATTTTGGAAGTCTCATTGACCTATTTTGGGCATTAATATATATTAATATAATTTGATTTGAATTCCAGGCATAGTGGTTGTACTGTGGATGAAGCTGCAACTGTTGTACTTATCAGTGCATTTTTCAAAGGCAAGAGGACTGATGAAGCCCACAAACTGATTGAGGAAATCAGGAAAGAGAGGCATGCCTCGATGCCTAAAGTTCATGATGCATGGATCAAGGCTCTTGTAGAGGGGAAGAGAGTGGATGATGCACTGAAATACTTTGAGGAGACAACTCCACAAGGTTTTATTCCTGGGTGGTCTTGCTACAATGCATTGATAAGTGGACTTTTGGGGAATAAGAGACTTGACAAGGCCTACACGTTACTAATTGAGATGAAAAACAAGTATGTTTTCCCTGACAGTAATACTATGAATGCACTGGTTTGTGCTTTCTGTAGGGGAGGCTTGTTACTTATTGCACTTGATTTTTTCAATAGAAGATCAAAATTGGGCTTTTTCCCAGATAATGTGGCCTATAACCATCTAATCAATGCCCTCTGTAGAGACAGAAAATTGGACACTACCTGTAGAGTCCTAGATCATGAGATAGCATCGGGATTTATCCCTTCGAAACAAACATACTTCACCCTTGTGAAAACTTTGCACAAAGCTGGGAAATTGGATGAAATGCAGGAGCTCATTGACAAAGGGATTAAAGGAAAGGATGTCCCAAGCAATTCCACCTGTACCACATTCATTTATGCCCTCTGCAAAGCTGGGAGAGTAGAGGACATATATATGGTGCCAAGAAAATTAAGAAGAGAAAACGTAATTTTGAACAAGGATACTTATTCTGGTTTAATAAAAGGCTTTTGTTTGGCAAAAAAGGCGGGGAGAGCTTCAAAATTGCTGCTTGAAATGCAACAGTATGGTCATTGCCCAAGTCGCAACATGTTCAAACTGGTGATTAAAGTTTTGTGTGAATTAGGCTGCTCGGATCAAGTTCTTCAATTATTAGATATGCATATGCTAGGTCATCCCCCTAATGCCAAAATATATAATCTCTTTATAAATGGCCTTTGTAATGCAGGCCACCCTGACATTGCTAGGCAAGTATATGACAAGATGCATGAGAATGGGTGTTTACCCATCTCTAATAACCATATTTTCTTGTTACAAGATTCAACTGCATTACTACCATTATTCTTCACTAAATCCATTCCATTAGATGAGTGCACAAGTAATTAGTTCAATATTCTGAAAATGTTAAAGCATGCTTTGTGAAAATGTTCAAGGAAGTGTTTTTCATAGGACATATCTGAAACACCAGCCCCATCCATTCTTTCATCAACTGAAAGCTGTGGCTGTAGCATTCGTAAAAGAGCACTGAACCATATATATACAGTACCTCCGACGTACCCAAGTACCCTGTTTCAAAAAGTGGCGTCCCCGTCCCTGTACCCACGTTTCTTGGCAACTTAGAGTTTATCAAGTCATGCCTTTATACTTCCATGCTCCTTATCCTTTAGGGAATTGGACAATTCTGCATGCTTATTTCATGATGTAAATTGCATATCTTTTCATTTCTATGCTTGAAAAAGAAAGAAATCTGTGAGTTTCTTTAGTCTTTGGGTATATAGAGCATTTGGAGGTTCGTGCTTGTTGGGTTATAGAAACTACATATATATTTTTAAAATTTTCTCAATCTCTCTGTGCAGCTTATTGATGAGAACAGGTGGTATAATTTTGATGATAGTCATGTCTCTCCCATTAGTGAGGATGAGATAAAGACATCGGCAGCTTATGTGCTTTTTTATAGAAAAGTCAAACTTGAAGATGGCTCAATGAGTAATGGAGCACACTCATATGCAAACCATGACAATTTTGGGTTCAGAAAATAATAGAGTACAGAACACGTTTGAAACCATATTTTTAAATGCTGGGATATTGTCACCGCTGTCAGATATTTTTAAATGTTGGGATATTGTCACCGCTGTCTGTTCTGATAGAAGAAGTGCCTGATGATCAATATGTTCATGTATGTCTTGGTTCAAGTTTCTGCATTATGTCACGTGATGCAATCAAGGAATCTTTAGTTGATATATTTGGCAGTGTTGAGGTCAATGCAAACCTATTTTACAGTGGTTCATTCAGTCAATATTGCCATCTTCAAAGAATGGATCTCCCTACCAAAAGAATTCTATGGAAGGATATTACTTCTATTGATGACTAATGCATTGATATCCCATTACTTATGAAAGCCAGATATATGGTGATGAGGTTGTTGCTTCACTTGTGGTAATTGGTTTTTGGACCTTGTTGTATTGATATATTTCTTGGACCTTGTTGTATTGATATGTGTATTTTTCATGCCATTCATACAATTTCCAGAATCCATAACATTTACTTTCTTATTGATAATAACACCTTTATTGGTTTTATGTCCAATCTATCCACCTGCAATATGTCTGTCTTATTTGAGCAAGGCAAATTTTTGTGACTTAACATCATAGTAGTTTAATATACTCAAGTCATGATTCTCTCTAGTTCTGCAGAGAGAAGGATGCACAAATTTTAGATGCTGCACTTGGTCTATATGGATTTTGTGATAATATTGTTTTCATAGTTTAACACCCTACCCTCCCTTCTTTGATAGAGGAACCAAGGACTAAGCCGTCTATCATAGGAACGCCGTTCATGAACCTTGGAGAGTTTGTGTTATTTGGAAAGGATGCAAAACAGAGCACTAAGATCCCTGTTTCTTGTTGCATTGGAGGAGTGACAACTGAAACAATATTTTGTGTAAGATTAAGCTCCTTTTGTCATTCTATGTGGTTTTTACCTAAGAACTTACTATTTGCATAAGGTCACCATTGCATATATAACACTCTCTAGTTACAAGGTAGACACACTGGTATCTAATGATGATCTCAAAGATTGAATCACTGGAAACAATTATGTCACTTGTTTCTTGCACTTTTGCACATTTTGACTGGGAACTTTGTTAAATTTATTTCTGTTGCATTATTTTGGAAATACTTTGGGTTACTGATTCTTGATAATCTTAAGTCATGCATATATAATGGGTTGCAGCCTTCTATATTTGGGCGCATTCTTAATAGGGAGTCCTTTTCATGTCCATTTCCTTTTTCCATTGTATACCTTCAACTTGAGGACAACAGTGTTTTGATTAATGCAGGTTACTCTCAGCTTTTTGGAGCTTCAGACATCTCAGGAAACAATGGATGTTTTTCATAGGATTATAGTTCCTTCACTATATTTTATTGGAGGCCATTTGTCATCTGATAAGGATGAATTATGTTCTCTGAAAGCAGGTTTAAGGAAGGTGAATTTTTTCACAGGATATGTTGCAGTAGGGAGATCAAAGAAGGATTCTGAAGAAGAAGACAAGAGTGATGAGAAATTGTCTCTAGGGAGTGAAGAAAGTGAATTTTCCGAGTCAGATGACTCAGCTTCTACTGATGAATGTGAAGGGGATGGAGCTGATTATAGGCTTTGCTCTGAATTTAATAAGTGTTTGAGTTATGGACCTTTGGTGGCAACCAATCTTGTCGTTGAAGGTGTCCTCCATCTAGACTCTAGAAAATGTAGTTGGAAAACTTTGCGCGATGAAGAGTTTACCCAATTTGGAACCAATGCCAAAGTTGATTGACAATCCATCTTCTTCAGATTCTGATCACTCTCTGCCAAAAACTTCCATGCGGAGTCTTCTTTCATGGAAAAGGAGAAAGGTAAGTTTCAGAGTGGTACGAGAGATGGAAGAGCCATTGTTGAATGAGGCATGCAGAGAAGAGGGTGGAGATGATATTGATTTTAATCACTGACAATCAAGATTTCCTACACAGCCTCCCCCAGTGAAGGTACAGTTTCCTCTCTTACAATGTTTTCACCCCTCTTGATCATATCAATTTCCACAATACATCATACATAAATTAAAAATAGGAAAGATTATGGTGCAATGTTGATGTATACTTGTACATTTTTTGGCATATTTGATAGAATTATTTTGGTGCAACAAAAATCAATTGGTTTATCATGTATGGTATTCTGTTTGGCTTAAATGCTTGTGATGACAGTTTGGTATCTTTGCATTTTTAAGTATTTTATCTACTTCAACATCAATGTAAAAAGAGGTCAAACCATTATGTTTGTTTTGAATTTTATGTTTATTTTGATCCAGTGTAAGAGATGGTAGTGACTTGGATGGATCGCTTTTAATCAGGCTTTCCTAGACAGCTTCCTAGTGAATGTATGGTATTCTCTTTGGCTTGAATGCTTGTGATTACAATTTGGGATCTTTGCATTTTTAAGTCTTTTATCGACTTCAACATCAATGTAAAAAGAGGTCAAACTATTCTATTTGTTTTGAATTTTATGTTTATTTAAATCCAGTGGAAGAGATGGTAGTAACTTGAATGGATAACTCTTAATCAGGATTTCCCATACAATGATGTATGATTTGTCTCTTAAAATGAGAAAAGTACTGGTGTAACACAGATGTGTGCTTGCACTGTTTCTTGCATTTTTAAAGTGCTTCATTTTGGTGCTACAAACAAGCATGGGTACGTGTTACTTTGTTTGGGCGTGAGTACTTGATATATTTTGTTTGGATTCAATGTTTTTTTTATTACAGTTTGGATGCTTCTACTTGTGCATGATTTTCAAGTATTGAATTTATTTCAACATCAATTTAGAAACTCATAAAACCCTGTTGTTTGTTGCTTCAAATCTTATGTTCTGTTTACTCAATTTGTGTTTAGAAATCTCTTGCAAATCTTGTAACTTGTGCATGATTTGTAAGTATTGAATCTACTCAACATCAATTTAAAAACTAATAAAACCTTGTTGTTTGTTGCATCAAATTTTATATTTTGTTTACTCGATTTGTGTTTAGTGATCTCTTGCAAATCTTGTATATATTGATACTAATATATGTTTATCTGTTGCAGGGAAATGAGAGTGATTCCAGAGTAGTTCCAAACATGCCTGGGTATTTAGACATTGGAGATGACAACTTCACCATTGGTAGTTGTGAACAGAAAGAACTTTGTAGCCTTATAGCTTCCACTGTAACCTTTCTTGTCTTCCTTATCACCTCTGATCTTAACTGTACCAGAGTTGAATTGTTTCTCTTCTGGCTTTGTATCTTTGCTTACATTGTAACCTTTTTTGCCTTCCTTATCAGCACTGACCTTAATAACTATACCAGATTTGGATTGTTTCTCTTCTGGCTTTATAGATTTGTTTCCACTGTAACCTTTCTTGTCTTCCTTATCAGCACATAACTTAACTATAACCTTTCTTGTCTTCCTTATCTTCGGCACTCTAAATATATCATGTTGAAAGTGAAACAACCTGATGTTGTGCAGAGATTGTAGCAACTTCGAGTTTGGAAAAGGTTCAAAATAGGAAGTGGAAACTTTAAACTAGGTACAAAAGTCAAATTCTAGGAGAGTGAAATTGCAAATTTCCAAATGGATCCAAACATTGTCAAAGGATTTTGAATTTATGTTCTAATGCATGGACTAGACCCAAATACATCCCTATTGACTGTATGTAACTTCATATTAATATTTGAAAGAACTAATGATAGAGTAATTAAGCCATCATTAAGATATGCCAATTATTTGTAGCAATTTGCACATAGGAGCAATGCAAACATTGAGATAGATGCAAATGGAATGAAGGAGCACACTTGTATTATTGTTTATGCAGAGAGTACATATGATACAGAATCAAGGGCTTCTCTTCTACAGAAAACTCAAGATAACTGAAGACATGAATCTTAGGAAGTGCAGGAAAGAGGATAGGTGCCAACGTGAAGTGGTGGGTACCAATGTAGAACAATCTTTCCCTTTCATTACCATATGATAGGCGTCCTTTAATGCTTTACAGCTCTGTTGGGTGTAGGTTTAGAACAATTTTCCCATTCTCCGCACTTTAATGCTTTGCAAATCTGTTGGGTGTAGGTTTGATCCTTGTTTCTTTGCAACTTATTAAAAAGTTAAAATATGTCCATCACAGGAAACTGGGAAATTTTTAAATCTCTTGATACTTACCAGAATGATAAAGAGAGTTAGAAATAGTTATTTGTTTCTTGTATATTGTTCCCTTCTAGGAAGAGCCTTGAAGGCAGTTTTTTTTGCTTGAAGTTTTTTTACTGTACTATTCTTTACACATTTGCCATCCAAAGCATTCATTCCACTAATAATTAGAAACGATATGTTTCTTTCTCTAGTTATGCTATAATAGTTTCTATCTCTTGTAGGCGATAGCCCCACGAGAACTGGCACTGCAGACCAGGCTAAGTATGAACATGTCACAACTACAGAATGTGGATAGTGAAGGACTTGGTGGTTATGGTTGGGTTGGATACTTTCTTGTGATTTCTGAGCTCAAAAAACAAGTGTTCAGTTTATGAGAGGCCTTAAAGCTCCCGCCTTGCAATGCATCAGTAGATTTAGATGAGGTATATTAGTGCTCTCCTATGTCAAACAATATAAATTGGTAGTGTTGGTCTCTAGATATTTTGAAGTTATGATTGCTTGGACTTGGCTTGAGAATTTGTTGCAGTAGTGTAATTTTGTTTTTCATCTTGATTAGAAGAGTTGTAAGTTGTTTCCACTAAAAATATATATTGATTTTTATTATAACACCTGTTAACATGTTCCTTGTAGCTATTATTGAGCGCCATGGAAGCACTCCATAAAAGACGATTCTTCTTTTCAGTTCACCTTCTCTTGTTCGAACAAGGCCAGCTCATCAAGCGGCTTCACCTAAGGTTTCACTTCCATCTTCTCTTTTGATTTATGTTTATTGCATGTTTGGGAAAGTAGGTTTATACAGCTTTTCTCACATACACAAGTCATACATTTTACATTTTTGTTGCACCAGCATTTCCAACTTGTGTTTGAGTGCATTTGTTACACTTTTGCACCAAATCATACATAGCAGAATGGCGACTCCATAGGTAAAGAAATCTATTATTTATTCTTTTGGGTGTTGGATTTCAGACTTTCTTAAATCATTCATCAGTTTCCATAGTTTTCATGTCATTCATTAACCACATGACATATAGGGTGAACTCCTTCACAGATTGCACTATGTATACAGGTTCCACTTGTGCAGTCGAGCATAATTGTTTTGTGGATTCGTTGATTATATTTCCTGTTGAAATCCATTTCTTGGTTTAGAGCTGAGTTTTACTTTTCTTAGGTACTAAATAGTTGCAGATTTAGCCATTCAAGTTTAATTTTAACCAATTCTTAAATTGAATTTGTTAGATTAGATTTTCCTATTTTGCACATGATCTTGATTATTGTTGTTAGCTGTTGAACAAGAGAAATAATTTGCTTCATTGTTTTTCTAATTTACAGTTCATTGTTTTTCTATTTTACAAGTGATTATTTTTTATTGGATTTTGTAGGAGTGAGCTTAACTTATAAGTGGTCCATTAAGTATGAAGAGCTCGCTACTGAGGATTTTCCATTCTGTATGAAGAGCCTGATGTTGAGGCTTTCAAGCTGTTAAGTGTGGTTTTGAAGCTGCTGACGTGAGATTTAGTATGGTTTTGAAGCTGTTGATGTGGGATATAAGTATGGTTTCGCAACCAAGTGCAAGTATGATAGTTTGGCCATTGTAATATTTTGAAAAGTGATGGCTTTCCCATAAATTTATATGGAAATTAATATGTGTTTTTGAGAAAACTCATATTTATTGTAATACTTTTGACATTTCATATAATATAATTTGTGGTTTAACACTTATATATATGGTTGTACTTTATATTATGTATCAATGTTGTAATTATTAACTAATTAATGTGACATTACATGATTTACATGTGTATTAGATTTTATTTAAAAGTGTTGTAATTAATTATAATGTGACTTCATAATTCGCATGTGTATTAGATGAGAATAAATGTATAATTTTTTTTTTAATTTAAACATAATATCATATTAAAAATTTATATTGATTAATAATGGACACCATTCAAACTACTAAAATATAATGACCATACATAAAGCGACTAAAAATTGACTAAATTAGTGACCAATAAATGAGATTAAAGACCAAAATTCACAAATAAAATGACCAATAATTGAGAGATACGCGACCAAACAATGAGATACAAATGACTAGAAAAATGATCAAAATTCACATATCAATGACCAAAAATCAGTTTTGGTGGCTAATTTATGGTCTTTTATTACGCGACCAAATTTGGTCATATTCTAGCTTGTCTTGCGGTCATTAATTTGGTTACAAATGTGGTCATATATTTGGTCATTTATTCAAATATATGACCAAATTAATGACCAAATATATGACCAAATTAATGACCAACCGACAAGCTATAAATGACCAAAATAAAAATGACCAATTTTGGTCATGTAATAAAAGACCGCAAATTAGCCACCAGCGATCGCCAAACCAAAAGTGGTCATTGATATGCGGATTTTGGTCATTTTTTTGGTCACTAATCTCTCATTTTACACTAGTGTCTCCTCCAGAAAAACATCAGTAAATTCGTTTAAAATAGGAATATCCTCTATTTTTGTTTTATCTTTTTTCAGATTTACTTTCCTCATATGTAATAGTTACAGCATAGGCTTTGCACCCTTTCCTGATTGCTCTTTTAAGTTGTAAGGCAGAAATATGCCTAATTACAGTTTTCCTAGGAATACCTTTAACTGTTACTGGCTGTTCATTATTATTTACGCACGTAAAGGTTTTATCAAAACAATTTAAAACTACCTTGTGCTATTCTAACCAATCCATACCAATCAATAACTCATACGAGCCAAGTGGCAGAACATTTAACTTAACAGTAGTTTTAAGATCATTCATAACTAAGGCACATTCTTTCACATAGCAGGTTACTTTCCTTTTTGCCCCAGTGGCTAATTGAACTAACCAGGAGTTATCAAACTTTTCAACAGTCAAATTACACTTTTCTACTATCTGGGGTGAAATGTAACTAAGACTAGCTCCTGGATCTATTAAAATGGTTACGGGGGTTTTGTTAACCATACCTTCTACTTCCACCATGGAATTATGATAATCAGCTTGGCGGTTCTCCAACGCTGCATTGATTCTGGGCATAGTCCTTGCAAATTCTCCAACAGTCATTTCATCTTGCACATTATGAATATTGTTGTTTGTCTTTTTTCGATTTGGGCAGACCGAAGCATAGTGCAGGCCATTGCACTCCCAACACTTAACAAGCTCCTTTCGTTCGAAATTCTTAGTGTAATTTCCATGATTGTTTGAAGCTTCCTTTCCCTTGAAGTTATTGGAATTATTAGAATTATTAGAAGCACCATTTCCGTTTCCCTGGAAGTTCTTACCATTAGAATGATTTCTGTTCTTATTATTCCTAAAAATTTTCTGGGGTACAAACTCCTTTTTCTTGAACTCAGGATGATTACTGTTCTTTTTATCCTTCCAGTTGGCTATACATTCCTTCTTTTTGTTCTGTTCAAAACAGAAATTTGCCTTCCTCATAGCTTCTTCCAGAGTCTTAGGGTTATCATACTCGATTCTGTCCTTGATATGATATGGCAGACAGCTGAGAAACCACTGTACTTTAGGTTTTTCATCAACTAAATAAGGCACATACCTTAACAAACTTAAGAATTTACTGTTTAAGTCCTTCATAGTCATGGTTCCTAACTTTAACTCATAAAATTCTTTAGCCCTTTCTTCATAGTATTGTTCGGACAGAAATTTCTTCTTGAACTACCTTTTAAAGGTGCTCCAATTGACTTCTCTTTCTTTGATCCCCTTAACTCTTTTCAGATCTTGCCACCATATATCTTCCTTTCCAGAGAGATTATAGATGGCCATTCTTGCCTTCAGCTGGTTTGAATAGTTGTATATCTGAAAATATTTCCTTATCCCAGATAACCAGGACTCTGCCTCTTCCCCTTTTTCAGTCTCTCCATTGAAAGTTGGGGGATTTATTTTTTTAAACTCCCCGAAAATCTCTTCATATGGCCTGTACTTTTTCTTTCTGTTATACAACTCAGCCTCACTACTGTCACTAGTAGTGTAATAGCTTTGTTGTTCCCTGAATCCTTCAGATGATGAACTGCTTTCAGCTTTATCCAGTTTCATCTTTTTAGATCCCTTCTGATGGCTAGCTTCCTCAGATTCGGATCTTTTGCTCCTTCCTTCAATCTGAAATTTTTCAATCAAAATTTTGTTTAACTCTTCTTGAGTCTTTAAAATTCTCTCATTATCCTTCTTGACTGATTCCATTTCAATCTTCAAATCCTTGATAGTCTGCATCAGCTCTGAAGAGTGAGCAGTTACCTCTTCTAACATAGGATATCTAGACATCTGTCTTGTCTCAGTGTTTGGAGACTCCTCCCTAGCATATTCTCCTAGCTTCTCTGTCAGAACCCCAAAAAGTTTCAAAAAATTAAAAAATTAAAAAATAGCATATAACGTCATTAAATGCAGTCATTATCTGTTTGATTAGTTTTATGTTACTAGAATTGTAACTAAATGATATTTTGATTATACTTAACTTTAAAGAGTAGTTTCTTTTCAGTTGCTGATTGTTTTTCTATTTGCGACACAAGATGGGTTTATCATGAAGGACTGGGCTTACTTAGCTTTCGAGCTAACGCAACAGTTTTCTTCTATTATAGGTATACAGGTAAGATGTACGGGTCGCTGTTAACAAGTCTTGAAAGTTTACAATACGATTTGTTGTATATAAATTATTTAGTAAAAGTACATACATGCTAGACAGAATTACCATGCTTCTAAAGGTACAACTTTTACTAAGTTTCCTTTGAGACTTATTGCTAGAGAATTGAATTCTACACATAGAGATGGTAGTTAACTTTTCTACACAGAAAAATAAATATAGGGTTTAACAAGTCTACAGAGTATGAAACCATTAAATGTTCATATTGAAGGTAAGTGTAAGAATGTAGTAATTATTTCTTTACTTAACAGCTAGCATGGTAGAAAATCACAACATCAAAGGTTTACTTCTATTATTCATAGTTACTGTAACATGCCATGTTTAGATTGCATCAAATTCAGATTTTCAACCGCAGTTGTAAATGATAAGATATTACAAGTATCGATCTACACTTTTCTTACTTTAAGCATCTACAAGTTTATTGTTTGTTACAAGTCTTTCCTTAATAAATTAAGGGTTTTACACTGCTTTGAAATACTACTCTATTTCCAAGATCGACATTTGGATAGAAATCATAACACCTTTTGAATCAGTCCTAGACTTATCATATTTAACCCCTTTATGAGTTTTTAAGACTATACTATCAAACAAAAAGGTCAATATATCCAAGTTTCCTATCACATAATAACTTATAAAATCCTTGATAAATTTTTGAGCTTAGAAAGTGACAAAAGTCTAATTGTCACCACAAGGATTCTAACACTATTAAAAAGGTTGCTAATCTATTAACAAGTAGCAATGATAAGAACTAGAGTAAACCAAAATCAAATTGATGGGTAACATAACTTAATTACCACTAATTATAGACTTTAAAGAAATATTATGTCTCTTACCTTCACTTGAGACTGAGGCAATTGGCAATATAGTGGTAAGTTTTTAAATAACCATGACTTAACATTATTCCAATGCTCTTATAACTTCTTATAATTAAAACAATTCTCCATACCTATATATATATAAGACTAATAAGGAGCAATATCTATAATACCATATTTTATGAGCATTAAACTAATGTTATATGGTTGAAATCGTATCGCAGGGATACTATGTTATAACGAACCTTGCGGGATCTCCACGCGATGATTTGGTTGTAAAACAATCAAATGTCATATGGTCATGGAACTTTAGAAATGATACCCACTGCATGTAAATTGTTAAAGTACTACGTGGTCTCATTTCAGCCATGCATTGGCACTTTAAAACTGTTGACCCAACCCTAATTCGTCATTTCTCCTTTTCCTTCGGGCCTTTGGCCGCTTTGCAAACCCTCCTGGTCCCTTTTGCTATTGCGTTGTCTGCTATCGGTCCTCCTGCTGCTCCAGCTATTCAAAAGCTCAGCTACTGCACTGAGTGGGGATGTTATGGTGTTGAATGATTCACTGTTTGTCCTTGCGATACCTCCGTTGTTTAACTTGGCTCTGGTCTGTGACAGTCCTTACCTTTTCCCGTTCCCATGAGAGTGATTCCTCCTCCAATGTAGCATGGCTTATGCTATCTGCAGACTGTATGTTATTTACCAGGACAGAACGTTGCAGCTGTAGGGTTTTTCCCTGTCCATCGATTTGCTGGGGTTTCTTTTGCTGTCAGTGGTTGAGAGTGTTATCAACGTTGTTCCTTTGCCATCGATTGGCAGGTTTCTTGCTCATGCTGGTCGCAGCATTGCTGTGTGGGATTATCCACTGCTAAGGTAATCAATACTTCATTTTCTTTAATGTTACAGCTAACATTAATGTCAATACATTTATTTTGCACTTAATATAATCACTAACAGTCGGCCGTGTAATGGTTTTGCAGATAAATCTGCTACTTTTCTCTGCTTACAAAAGGAATGAGGGTTACGGCAATCCGGGCCACGGTAAGCCCTGGTCTCTCAACAGCTTGTCCACTTTGTGTAAATCCTTGAGGGATTACGATGGGTTGGTCATTGTAGCCCTTTTTGACCCTCATGGCTTTTGGTTGTTTTGTTTGATGTTATGCATCGTGGGTTAAAACCCTAGCTCTCATGCAGAGCTCTCCGGCTTCGACCGTGAGTGTAAAATCTCGTTTGTAATTATTATTGTGTTTATAAAACTGAACAGGCTGTAAGCCTTCGTGTAAATTTTTGTTACTGCCGTGGGTTATTAAACAAAACAGAATTACAGTTGTTACCTTTGTATTATTTTGAAAGGATAGGGTTTTACCCTCGGTTATTATAAAAGTTTGTAAAACTATTTCCTTCTACTGCATTCCTCCTTAATTACAGCATTGGGGCATTAGGTGTGTTGTTATCTGATTTATAATTTATCTTCTTCTTACTAGTAAGAAATTATAATTTATGTATTGTTTATACTCTGTTAATAATGTAGGATTTTATATATATATATATATATATTTATTTATTTATTTATCTTAGTACTGTCAGTACATTTTTTACTTATAACTCAGATAATAAATTAGTTCTAAAATACAGTATAAAATATTTCTAAGATTTACTTACAGTATACAAGAATACTCTCTATGTTAATAATATCAATATTCTTGTATTGCATAAATAAATTACTATAAACTAACTATATTAACTCATAGTAATTACTATAGATTCTAGATTAACGTTCTCAGTTTATTTTGTAAGTATATTGAAACCATTACTTGTTATTTGATTCTTATATAATTTATACTATACTATTATGTTCTGTATTAATTAATTTATTTTCTTAGTTATACTGTTTAAGTATAAGTATACAGTAATATAATTAACTCGTCCAGAGTTTATCTTGTAAGTACAAATATTAACATTTGTTCAGATTCTATAAAGAAAAAGAAGAAAACAACTCTGAAAACTAAAATCGAACTTAGTTTTTATAAGATAAAGAAATAATTGCATCACAAAAACCTTCCTAGGGTCTATACCAGATTGGTTTAATAGTAATATCAAATCCTTGTATAACTATTCTGATGTTCAGTTTATTATAGACATTTAGTATGGAATTATTTTAATACAGAAGAAAAGACTGTATAGTAACACAGTATTAAATCTAATCTGATATCTACTAGCTGTTCTTTACAACTTGAATTTACTAGAAACAAAGTACAGTACTAGGAAATAGTTGGTAACTAAAAACTCATACAATACTCGTTAACATATCTTTTCTGGTAATAGTTAAAGAAAATAAACTACTACTCTGAAATCTCATGCTATCCTTATTTAAATTTAACCCCTGCGCTGGAGTACTATCTGGTAAAACCCAGATGTGGAAAAACACAGAGGGTCTTTATCATTCATCAATAGTTTCTAATATTTCCATCTAAGAACATTTGCATTACTAACCAGTAAAGCCTTTTTATCTTAACTATAAGGTAAACATGCAAGCATTCACAGTTACTAAAAAATATAAACAGTCAAGTGTCAGAACCTATTTAAGCTGTGGACAACAACAGCAATGGGAGGCCGTTCCTCCCTACCAACTCCTGGAGAGCACTCAGACAGCGACTCCTCAGGACCCTCGAGCTTGCTCTGGTATCCCTGGCTGGAACTAGGTGTAGCAAAGTCAGATACCAGTCTTCAAACTCAGTATTAACTCAGAACTCTTCAGTAAACTCTCCCAGCTAACAAGCTGTAATAAAACAAGTTACTGCAACAATCCTCTCAGACAACTTCCTTCATGTTTTTCCCTTTTTCCTCAATGAATTTCCTGAATAAAATTCACCTGAATGAATTCTCTCTGGAAAAATATATGAGCAGCCTTAGCTCTCTTCATTGAGTACTTTTAAAAGATTGCCTAGGTCTTTTTTTTGGGTTAACTATCATTTAATGAGCCACCTACTCTGATCCCACTTTCTTGGGGGATCATGACCCCAAATGTAGGGAAGTTGCCACTTGCAACTTAGGAAGTGTTTGAGGATGCTGCCACTTGTCTTTTGCCTTCCACCTAGTTCCATCCACCAGTTTGACCAGTAACCTCTTTTTAACAGCTCTCCCATGCTGTTGTCTCCACAATTTATTTATTAATAATAAAAATATTCTGAATTACATTCCAATTCTATTGACTCTGCTGAGTCATCAATTCCTACTTAGCATTAAATTTAACATAATGTCTCAGGAATATAATTAAAACAATTTACATAATTTTACAAAATTGGGGTATGTGACATTCTCCATACCTACCTGTTAGATTCAGAAAAAGAAATTTTCTGCTTTTTTTTACATAAAACAAAAATACAGGTTAGTACATTATTTTTACTGTTCTGTGGAAACTAGTTGGGCCACATCAAGACCTAGTATTTGAACCATGCTCTAATACCACATGTCAAAACCCCAAATTTTATGAAAAATTAAAATTTTTAAATTACGTAGTAATAACATAAATGCAATCAACTAAACATTAGTTAAGGGTTATCAGTTTATTATTATCATTCATCTGTTATTTGCATAGAATGATAGAACAAATCTTTTATGTTTACTGACTTGTTTCTGTTTGCGAACATAAGGTGGGGCTGTCATGAAAACTGGGCTTACTTAGCTTCCGAGCTAATGTAGAAAGATTCTTCTTCCTTACAGGTTACAGGTAAAGAGATTTGGCTGCTGCAATAAAAAAAAAATCTAAAGTCTTAATGTACAAGTTTAATTGCAAATCCAAGTTCAGTAAGACAGTACTAGCTAAGCACATATCAATGCTTACTGAGGTAAAATCATTATCTGATCTTCATTCTAGTAGTGGTAGAATTATAGTACTTAAGATTACTGAACTGTCTGATATTTATCATAGTTGTCAGTATCAAAGGATCTTTTAAATAAGATTGTTTACCGGTAGAATATGAAAATCAAAAGTTTATGTTAAGACAGTGCCAATACTATTACTTTGTAAAAATGTAAGAGTAAGGGGTTTACAATTTACTGCTATTAAATTCGAACCATCTACTGATATGGATAAAATCATGCTGATGGTCCAGGTCTTATTTTCTTTACCACTGATTTAACTCATACTGGAGTTTATCTTAGGTCTGAAAGATAACCTACTGCAATCTAGCTATTATTTTAATCATTAAAGAATGTACAACATAAGTTCAAGGTCTAATCATTATGTTTATAAAATTCCTCTTAAAAGGCTCCACCTTTATATGTGAAAATCTAAGTTAAGGACATTCATTTCAATTGATGCATTCCTCAAGATATCTAGTTGCTATTTTCTTTTAAAATAATTACCAAAACTTAAATAAATATGGCAAGACCATAATGTTATCAGTGTAATACATTAGTTACTATGGTTGGATCTACAACCTCCTTGAAGATGACCATTAGTATACTCCATAATTATGTTAAAGGTGTTGGTAAAAATGCATGTAAGAACAATATTCTTACTTAACCATAAGTATTATATTTCCCTTTATAATCATATACAAACTTACTCTATTAAGACTGTAAGGTTTAATGATAAGTAGTCATTTATCTGGATGAATAGTTCATAGTCTTGTCCATGACAATTTAAGTTTATAATCTTATTCTAAAGATATCTCTTAAAATATTTATATTAAAAACTTCAAGTTTGTATAGAAGATTAAGTTATTATACTTACCATTCCAGATATAGTGCTGAATATATATCGAAGGTTTAATAACTACAATATCTTGTTACAAGGTTCTTTTCCATCGTATTAGTTGTACCCACGATGAGTAAAGTATTATCATTTGATTGCAAATCAAGGGTGATTATGTAATATAACATATCGTAATGATTTATTAACCTTGCAACAATGGTAAGTCTCCACAACAAGGTTTGTGTAAAATAATCTAACACATGCTATAATGTTCCAATGATAGGGTTGACTTGGTCGTGACTAAGGTTAAACCTTGGAGACAGCTGAATCATTGTCAACTCTAGATTCTTATGATTAGCTCCATCAACTATAGAAAACAACCCACTGCATGTTAATAATTAAAAAGGGTTACATGGACTCACCTCGTCCATGCACTGGAATTTAAAAGGGATTGTCTCAACCCTAAAGGTTATTTTTCCATTGCCTTCGAGCCTCCGGCCGCTCTGTGATAACCTCCTTGTCCACCCCGCTGTTTGCGTTGTCTGCTCGCAGACCATATGTTGTTCCAGCTCCTCGTGGGCTCATCTACTGCACTGTGTGGTAGGTTACTGTGTTGAAAAAGCTTGCTGTGAGGTGTTTGGGCAGCGTCGATTCTCTTAGGGTTTTCTTCATTAGAAACCCTTGCTTGAACCCTTTAAAGTGCAGGCCGTTGCCTTAACATAGTGCTGCCATTCATCCTTCACCTGGACAGTTTCCCCATCGCTTCAGCGAGCTCCTTCTTGCTGGTGGTTCTCGTGCTATAAGCCTTCCTGTATAATTCTCTTAATGTGGCCGTGGGTTAACATTACCGAGCTGGGTTTTACAGTCATTAATGTTGTATATTCGGAATGATAGGGTTTTTACCCTAAGTTATTATACAATATTAAGTACAGAAATACTTTTCTGCATTCCTTCTTTGCTTATATTATTGAAGTTCCGAAGGTTTTCTTATATTTAAATTCTGAAACATGACTATGAGTAAATATCGTTAATTTCACTATTTGTTGATTTATTTATATAAATTAGGTTTTATAGGGTTTAACCCTATTCGACAGTGATGGAGTAACTCCATTCCTGTTTCTTTTAAAGTTACTGTTAAGTTAAAAGTACTTTTGCAATATTAGGGTTCCTATTTATATTTATAATATGTAAATAAGCTAAATAAAAGAGCATTCTGTACTTCTGTTGTTTATTTTCTGCACAAAAAGTATTTGATTTGTTTACTGTTTAAAAATTATTTTTATTAGGATTTCTGTATCTGGTTTATAATTTGACTTTCTAGTGAATAAGGAAATGTAATTACTGATGTAATGTTTATACCCTTTTAATAATATAGGGTTTTTTATAACTTTCTTTTTCAATTAAACTAAGTACTGTCAGTATACTTGTACCTATAGCTCAGACAGTAAAGTAGTTCTAGGATACAGTATAAATATTTCTAAGATTTACTTACAGTAAATAAAAATACTACTTATGTTAATAATAATAATATTCTTGTATTGCATAAATAAATTACTATTATACTAACTATATTAGCTCTCGGCGAATACTACAGGTTCTGTATTATCATCCTTAGTTTAATTTGCAAGTATAATGAAAATAGTACTTGTTATTTGATTTTTCTGTAATTTATACTATACTATCTACGTCCTGTTGTAATTAATTTATTTTGTTAGTTATCATGTTTATTTATAAATATACAGCATTTTAATTAACTTTGTCCAGAGTTTATCTTGTAAGTACAACTATTAACATTCGTTCAAACTCTATATAAAAAGAATAACAGCTTGGAAAACTAGTTCGAGCTTAGTTCTAATAAAAGAAAGAAAATAATGAAATAATTACATCACAAAACCTTCATAAAATCTCAACCAGATTGGTTTGATAGTAGTATCTCATCCTTGTATAACCATTTTTATTTTCAGTTTATTATTAGACATTTAGTATAAAATTATTCTAATACAGAAGAAAGGACTGTATAGTAAAACAGTATTAAATCTATTCTAACATCTACTATCTATTCTTTACAATATGAATTACTGGAAACAAAATACAGTACAAGGAAGTAGTTTGTAACTAAAAACTCATACAACAATCTATAAAATATCTTTTCTGGAAATAGTTAAAGAAGTCAATCTACTACTCTGCAAGCTCATCATGCTATCCTCATTTAAATTTTACCTCTGTGCTGGAGTACGGTCTGGTAAAACCCAAATGTGGAAAAACATAGAGGGTCTTTATCTTTCATCAAAGATTTCATTATTAATAAACTCAAACATTTACATCATTAACCAGTAAATTTTAAATCATAAACTACAACATAACATATAACCATTCACAGTATTTAAAATAAGACAGTTAAGTATCAGAACCTGCTTAATCCTTGGACAACAACAGCAATGGGAGGCCATTCCTCCCTACCAATTCCTGGAGATCACTCAAACAACGACTCCTCAAGACCCCCAAGCTTGCTCTGGTCTCCCTGGCTAGAACTAGGTGCAGCAAAGTCAGATACCAGTCTTCAAACTCAGTATTAATCCAGAACTTATCAATAAGTTCTCCCAGCTAACAAGCTGTAATAAACCAAGTTACTGCAGCAATCCTCTCATAACAACTTCCTTACTATTTTCCCTCTTTCCTCAATGAATTTCCTGAATAACATTCACTTGAATGAATTCTCTCTGGAAAAAATATTTGAGCAGCCTCAGCTCTCTTCATTGAGTACTTTTAAAAGATTACCTAGGTCTTTTTGGGTTAATTGTCATTTAATGAGCCACCTGCTCTGATCCCACTTTCTTGGGGGATCATGACCCCAAATATAGGGAAGTTGCCACCTGCAACTTAGGAAGTGTTTGAGGATGCTGCCACTTGTCTTTTGCCCTCCACCTAGATCCATCCACCAGTTTGAACAGTAACCTCTTTTTAACAGCTCTCCCATGCTGTTGTCTCCACAATTTATTTATTAATAATAAAATATTTTGAATTACATTCCATTTCTGTTGACTCTGCTGAGTCATCAGTTCCTACATAGCAGTAAACTTAACATAATGTCTTATGAATATAACTAAAACAATTAACTCTATGTTACAAAATTGGGGTATGTGACAGAGTGTTAACAATTGGGTCCATGAAGGATTCTATCCTCCTAGCCACGTAGCAAAGAACCCCCATAGACCAAGTGCCGAAACCATTGGGCCACCTTTAGTCTTTCTTTGACATCTCCATCTGCTTCACGCTACTGCTTCAGCGAATTTGTGCCACTCTTGCAAATCATGTTGGTGACTATAAACCTGTGCTAGTAACTGAAAATAGTAATGAAGGAAATGCTCAATAGCAGTTGAGCTTATTTTCTCCTACCTACTCTATCTAACATTGTACACAAGCCCAACTAAGTGAAATCAGACTTCCAGTGAAGCCAATCAAGCAACTTGCCTAATACTCTTGTTCTTGTATGGTGCTTAATGGACAAAAACGAAATAGATAATGGGAGAAGGGAACGATAAACAAATCCATTTTTTAGGCAGAGATGCTCCCAATCATTTCCTTCACCCAGACCCTCCATGTATTTGGCCACAGGGTCATAGAAATCATGACAACCTTCAGCATGTACTGTCTCCTGTTCATGGGAAAGCTGCCTAGAGCTTCCTGCTTCTAGAGAGTCGTCAAGCCAACACTTGGAAGATTGTAGAAGAGGACCCACATAATCTTTCTCTAATGGAATATCCTTCTCTCTACCCGGAATTTCTATAACAAGGGCATGATGTGCTTCGATGTTATAACTGATTTTACCACACCAAGTGAATCACACTTGTATGGCCTTCCCTTGTCCCTTTGTAGACTCCTTAGACCCCTTGGACCATTTTTTGTCCTTTGATGTTTCCTAGACCATCCCTAAAAACATGTGAAAATTCATATACGCGACTTTTAAACCCCTAGTCGCGTATATATGCGGGTTTGACCCCTAAAACCGTGTACATTGGGATGTGTGCAAAATCCAAATCCTTGACTTGGATCTGACTCACTTGACTCCTGGCCTTCCATATGCCTTGAGATCGCTCGGATTCGACCTTTTATTACCCCTTTGAAAAGCTATAGAAGGAACTCTTTGATATATTGAAGGCATATAAGAGAATTTATAGCAAAGGAACTATAGTCCATTGTTGCCGAAACTTGTGCTTGAGTCTACATCCCTTTGTCCCTTTGAGCACTTTTGTGTTCTTTCAAAGCTTGCCTTTTGCTTGTGAGCTTGCTATCGAGAGATGGAGGATTGAGGTGGTGGAGGATGAAGTGGGGGATTCAATTTCTATGATTCACAGACGTGCCGACAGAGATTGTATCCATTGTAATCTTTGATTTTATATTAATAGAAATATCTTTTCATATCCAATAATGTATGTTTGAATGAATATTTCATCCATGGGTGATTTCAAATGCTTTTACATTGTTGATTATATATGTTAGAATAGATCTAAAACCAATATATATAGTATGCTTGTCTTGTTTACTTATTGTTGAGGAAGTGATACATCAATTCAAGCTGAAGTTGGAAAGCTCAACACGGATCTGCTTCAACCGTCTGGAATAAGGTACGAGGTCTGATCCTTTAGTGTTATATATTTGATTTCTATTGCATATTGGAAAGGATTTATTTCTGGAGTGAAGCTATCTGTTGTGGTACCCCAAGCCATAGGAATTTCTCTCCGTAACAGAATTGGTGACTCCACTAGGGAGTTCCTAGTAGTTGTCCTTTGGGGATTTTCTATCAGCATTCAATTGTTAGTTTTTCAACATTTAAGCTAGCATTATAACAAGATCTTTTCACTGAGAGAATAACAAGCACAACAATCACATAAGCACATCACAAGAGACAAGAGACACACAAATTTTTAGGAGGGGAAACCATAAATGGAGAAAACCCCTCAACTTCCTCTAAGATAGTATCACCACAAGATGTGATCCCAAAACAGTAAGATGACCTCCC
>LPNX010813698.1:0-55780 GCA_001517045.1 Pseudotsuga menziesii | reverse complement strand
AAAGTCCAAGGCCTTATTAAAAACTTAAAGGCTGATTTATGTGCTTCTCCCAATATATCAACTTTAATGGATGCAGTCGTTATAGACTTGCCTCTTGCTTATGGAAATATCTAGCAGCCTTTGAGGAAAGAGATTACCCAGCCTGCACTATGTTCACAACCAATGGTGGGTAGCATTCTGGAGACAGTGCCCTCCAATGGATTTTCACCCAGCATTGGCTAGGTAACCTTCTCCACCTTAAGGACTACAAGACTTCAAGCCTTGGAGGCTTTCTATAGCTCAGCACACTGGAAAGGTCTAAAGCCACTAAGGAACTAGGCATAAACTAGTCCAAAGAAATTATAGACTATCAGCAAAACAATTAAGTGCAAAACAAAGCCCCAATATGGTACTTTCAATTTCACAAAGATGTTCTTGTTCAACTCTTCAGGTGAGATTACGTTTGCAGCAGCATTGAGTAGGGTGCCATCTCAGACTACTGTAACAGCTTTTATAGACCCTTGTTATGATTCAGGTCAAATGCAGCCACTCTGTTTACTATAAATAGGTTCACACCTGAAAAGAACATTTCAATATAAATCTCAACATGGAGTGCAATGTATCCAAGACCAGGAAGAGGTTGGGAACTTGGGATACAAAGGTAGATACAATTGCTCTTTGAAGTACGCACAGTATTTACGTGTGCCAGCAGAAGTGAATATGTTTTCACAACCATACATATAATGAATGAGAAGCATAACTTACTTCTAATGTGGCATCCTTCTTCCCTTGCCGAAAGAGGTTGACTGCTGAGCATAAGACCATCTGCATCATAGTAGGATTACTAGATTTCACAAATCAATCCTCCTAATATCGTCAGCATATAATAGAATCAGAAAAAAACTAATGATCTAATCTAAATGCAGTCTTATCTAATTTATGTTTTCGTAGTGTCCTTGGAGATGCTTTCTATAAATTAAAAAAAAAGTCAAAACTTGGTTGACAAATCTATGTCGGATGATAGGGCATACTTGCTGATGTTGTGGTAAAGATTGCATGGTATCAACAACAGCTGATCGAAATGTCTTTTCCAAATCCCTTTACATATGGTCAAGTCTCACCTACAAAACCACATCAGCAAACACTCACCTAAGTGACACTCTTGTAAAAACTTCCACATAACCCAAACCACTCAGAATTCTAAAACATGAAAGAGATAATTTAATGTTATTTGTGATATAGTGTCTCCCAACAAGTACTCTATAGGATGCAAATATACCTTGCAATATCAACTAGGAAAACCCATATAGAATAGTATACTGATTTCCATATTCACCAGAATCAATTAACAAAAATAGACACACATTTATTTGCCACATTATATAGAACGGTATAGGCAAAGATATCCTTCATAATACAATGTGTTTTGTACTCACCATATTCACATCTTGCTTTGTTATACTTTCCTCAACTGGGGAGCTCAACTCTGTAGGAACAGTTTTTTTATTGGAATCTATATTTGAAAGATTATCGGAATTTCTTATTTCTTCTTCTAGAACCTCAACAGCACCCCTGCAATAAATCATAGTTGGCTGCAGCTCATGAATTGAGGAGTTGATTCAAACTTCAGGAGATTAATTGTGTTTTCACCCACATAAAACATTGAATGAGACAGTAACATGAAACGGTTGCATGAAGAATGGCAGCACAAAAGGAGAGGTGAAAGCAGGTACCAGAAAATTCTAACATAGGTTGGATCAGGCATAGGAAGCTTAAGACCTAGTACCATAATTTTAAGTCCAAATACGAGACAGTTTAGATAATAAAGTATTTTGGAGGAATAAAACACCTGCACACAAAAAGAGCTTTTCTCATATCGCCAGATGCCGCAGCAACTTTCTGCAATATTCCATTGCATATTAGTAATTAGTATTTGAATTTTTCTCCCCGAGATTCAAATGGGAGCGCCTCACCACAGCCTACCACTCGAACAGGAGGCATAGTCTTCCCCAACAGCATAGTCCACCGCTTGAACAGACCCACCACTCAGAACACAAAAATTGCTGAGGAAAAGAACAAAAGAAATGATGGATGTGGTTGGGGTGGAACCCGTGACCGTTGAGCAGCAACAAAGACAGTGCGAGGAAGCCCCATGCAGCAGCAAAGACAGTGCGAAGAAGCCCCACGCAGACAAAATCATGAACAAAACTACAAGCAAAAACCAAATAAGCAATCATTCTGACATGTACATGTATATACCTGTGGCCAATTGGTGAAATCATGCATATTTGAACAGGGCTGAGCATCATTGTTCTGTAAACCCCCTCTAAACTCACCTACTTCTCCATAGCCACACTACTGCAAATTATGATTAACAAATACCAGCCTTATAATCTCATATAAAGACCACTCAGAACACAGAAATTGCAGAACACAGAAATTGCAGAGGAAAAGAACAAAATAAATGATGGAGGCGGCTGGGTGGAACCCGTGACCGTAGCAGCAGCAAAGACAGTGTGAGAGCAAACGCTATGCACCAGAGAAACTTAGCAGGGTGATTGCTAGGCCTTCTCCTCAGATGATAATGGCGTTCGGCTCTGGACCCACTCATGAAAACGACGTTTGGCTCTGGACCCACTCATGGAGCCCCACTCATGAAAACGATCAGCAGAGCATGACATGGGCTTCCACGGGATTCATGGAGCTTCGATGGCCATGCCCTTATGAAGAAGAGGTTCAGAACCAAGTTCATGCAGGAGCAGAAGGACAAAATGTGCTTTTGTTGAGAAGGGCGCGGGCAGAAATTTGGAATAAAATAACCCTAAACATATTGGATATTTATATATAAAAAAAAAACCTTATTACCCTTAATATACCACCAATATATTGACTTTAAATTTTTTAATTTTTAACCACCCCAATATGAACGGACGTGATATCATATTGGTCCCTAGGTGACGCCCCCGTGGATGATGGTTGCTAACATTCTTGGATTGGAGAAAACCTCTATTGTTTATTTCGTTGTTTTCAATGATCTTTTGGAGGACAATACATCATTGGAGGGATGCAATGGCTTCTTAACCCTTTACGAAAGAACAATATGGGTGTGTTGGATATCTACTCTAAGTATCCTTTTCTGATTCCATTTCCAATTGATTATGAAGTCTTCCTACAAGCTGACACATCCATGGGGATTAACTTTTCTACAGTTTTGGGTCTCGCAATGTTGCAGATGACAATGAGAATGAATAGTGCATAGGATTGTGAAGGTTCCAAGTTATGTCTTCGTATGCTTACAACATTGAAGGTCCAACAGAGATGGGCGACCAATAAGTCAGATTTGAGCCTTTCTTCTATTATCTATGCATCTAATGAGGTCTCTTGCATGTGAAATAGTACAACAAGAAGTTCAAATTTCTTCAAATACTGGCTTGAATCTCAATAGCGAGGCGATTCCATGCAGTTTTATTTTGTAGGATGTATGCTACAAAGAAATTGCTTGGTCTTAGGGAATGGAAGGCTACAAAGTTAATTTCTCAAAAAAATTAGTGTTGCTCATAAGGAAGAAAATGGAATAATTGTGTAGCTATTTTTTTCACATGATTCCCTAATGAGATAAAACACTTATTGTAGAAGCTATAGTTTACATAGAATATGGGCATCTGATTTCTCCATCCTCAATATGGGGAAGGTGGGTTTCTAGGTTACAAAGACAACCATTGAAACACCTAATATGATCTAAATGTACATGTGCATTCTCTATACTCATCAAGATGATACTGATCATATATGATTTGATCTAATGAGGCCTTAAGACTAATGGGTATTGTTCAAAATAAATGTTATATACAATGATTGTTGATGTATATGTAACTTCGGAATGTATCTCACTTCTATTTCTTATATATTGTAACCCGATGTTTATCCCGGGATGTACTTGAGTCATGCCATGCCTTGAGGTTCCTATCGGGAAGATCTATAATGTAAACAAGTCATGTCAAGTCATTGTGGGTAACCCTCCTATTGTCTAAGGGTTAAAGTCCCCGGAGTTCCGAGGCATTAGGGTTATTAGATTCTCCTAGTGAGGTCGGCCCTAGTAAGGTTTTAGTCATGTTGGGATTAGTATAAATAGAGAGCTGGACTCTCTATTTATCACACAACTCATACACACTCAAGTGTACTGCATAGTTGAGGAAGGAGAAGACATTGGGGCTAGATGAGAAGAAGGTTCCTGCTGTTGGGAGATCTCTTACTGTTTTGGGTTCTACTTTTGTTGTTGATTCTTTCTCAGAGGAAGTTGCGGGGTTTTCACCATTTATGGTTTCCCCGAGGATAAACACTATGTTCATTGTCTCTTGTGTTTGATTGTTGTACTTGTTATTCTCTTAGTTAAAGATCCTAATGTTATGATAGCTTAATGATAGAAAAAATAACATGGTATCAGAGCTAACCTGAGAAGAAGACACTATGCAGCTGTAGGAACTAGGGCTTCCTAGTTTGTGGATCTTCCTCCACATATTTTCAGCAAATGTATGGTGGAACAACTCTCCTCCTTAGGGCGCATCTTTCTGTCGAAGCAGCATCCAATTCTGAGGTTTTTCAGTTTTGGACCCTACACTGCTGCTGAAAATTAGGGATTTTCATAGAAGAGGAATTTTTCATTGAGCCCAGGCCTGGATTGATCTCCTCCCCAAAATTGAATTTAGGGATAAATTTCAAGGCATTTGGGTGGACAGAACCCCAGAAAAGCAAAACCCTAATTTGGTACTGAACCAACACTGCAGGATTTCGTCTCCAAATTCAGATCTGACATCTTGACCTGGTAAGATCTAAATATTTTGTATTTCCATTTGAGGTTCTCATTCTAAGATGTCTCATCATACAAAGCTTGATGAAAAGCTTGAGGGAGCTGATAACTTCTGAGCCTGGAAGTATAGGATCTCCCTGGTCCTAGAAGAAAATGAGTTGGACTCCTATATCAGTGAGGAGGTTCCAGTTCCAGAGGGAGATGAGGCTAAGGCCTTACATAAAAAGAAGATGGTTATGGAAAAGAGAATCATTGCTGATTCTATCAAGGATCACCTCATACCACAAGTGTCCTCCCTCAAGACACCTAAAACTATGTTTGATGCCCTACCAAATTGTTTGAAGGGAAGAACATAAACATGAAGATGACTCTGAGAAACCAATTGAAGAATGTAAAGATCTAGAATGCTAAGACTATTCAGTATTACTTTAAAGGGGTCTCTCAGATCAAGGAGCAGTTGGAAGCAGTAGATGAAGAAGTGGAAAATGCAGAAATTGTGATGAGCACCTTGAATGGTCTCCCTAGATCATGGGACTCTTTCATTCAAGGGATCTATGCCAGAAAGAAGTTAGTCAAGTTCAGCAGACTATGGGAAGAATGCGCTCAAGAAGAAGCTCGAATAGCAGCTCAAGAAGAAAAGTTGGGAAGTGAAGATCAAGCTCTTACCACCCACACCAAGAAAACCAAAAGGGACCATCATCACTCCAAAGGTAAGCCTTATCACTCTAGAAGAGATTGGGCTACTGTTAGATGTTACACATGTGATGAGAAAGGTCACATATCCAAATTCTATCCTAACAAAGGGAATTCAAAGAAGAAGAAGGGAAGCAAGAGAAGACATCATGCTCATGCTGTAGAGGATGATGAACCTTCCACAAAGAGAACTAGACAAGAAAGTGATTCTTCAAGTGATGAAGAATATGTGCTGATCTTTGCTCTTACGGGAACTATTTCACATGGAAGTAATGATTGGCTCATAGACAATGGTGCTTCCAAGCACATGAAATGATTCAAAGATTCATTTGTGAAGGTATCTGAACATGAGTCACCTCACAAGGTGAAACTTGGGGATGACTACTAGTATCCGATAAAAGGTAGTGGTGAATCCTCCTACATACTAGACTCTGGAAAGTCTTTGAAGATGAAGAATGTATTATTTGTTACAGGACTAAAGAAGAACCTCCTCTCCATATCCGCATTGGATGCAAAAGGAATGAGGGTTGCTTTTGTAGATGGCCAATTTCTTATGTGGCCAAAGGGAAAGACTTTTGACGATGCAATAGTGATTGGGGAACAAGAAGGAGGACTATACAAACTGAAGGGCCAACCAGAACAAGATTTGGTTCATGACTTAGTAGAACCAAATGAACTTTAGCATAGAAGGCTTGCACATGTGCATTACAGAGCACGACCACTTGCAAGTAAAGTTGTTGAAGGTCTTCCAGAAATTCAAGCAAAACATGAAGGGGTCTGCAAAGGATGTGCGAAGGGAAAGAACACAAAGAAGACATTTCCAAGTAGAGAAATCAAAGCAAAAGGAATCTTGGAAATCATCCACTCCGATGTATGCGGTCCTATGTCATCAAGCTCACTAAGCAGGTATGCATATTATGTTTCTTTTATTGATGATTTTTCTAGGAAGACATGGGTTTACTTCATGAAGAACAAAGATGCAGTATTCAGAAAATTCAAGGAATTCAAAGCCTTTCTTGAGAACCACACTGAAAAGAAGATCAATACTTTTCAATCAGATAATGGCGGAGAATTCACTTCAAATGAATTCAAAGAGCTATGTAAAGACTCAGGGATTAAGAGGGAGTTGTCCACTCCTTATAATCCACAACAAAATGTAATTGCAGAAAGGAAGAATAGAACTATCATGGAAGTTGCAAGAGCTATGCTTCATGATCAAGATCTTCCTATGCATCTTTGGGCAGAAGCAGCCAGAACAGCAGTGTCTGTATAGAACCGTACTGCACACAAAGTACTCGAGAACAAGACTCCTGAATAAGTCTTCTCTGGTAAGAAACCAGAAGTCAGCCATCTCAGAATATTCAGTTGTCCTGTGTACATACACATTCCAAGAGAGAAGAGAACAAAATTAGATCCTTTAGGAAAGAAGGGTATATTTGTGGGATACTCTAAAAGCTCAAAGGCTTACAGAATATACTTTACAGGGTTCAAGAAGATTGATATCAGTAGGGATGTGACGTTTGACAAAGATTCATCCTACAGCAAATCCAGAAAGAAACCTCTTAAAGAAACCCGAAGAAGCAAAAGCTCCTAGAACTCATGATACAATCATGAATGAAGAAACTCAAGAAGAAGATCGAGAATTTGAAGAACCATAAATACCTGTAGATCCACCTCAAGAGAAGAATCCTCACAAGAGGAAACCTTCTTGGGTACGAGAGATTATCCAAGATGTGGAAAGATATGGGGTTCCAGAAGAGAATCTCAGAGAAAGAAAGAGGACCAGATCCTGTTCCAGTTATGTAGCATTGTTATGTCACTTCATTGATAAAGAACCTTCCAATTATGAAGAAGCGGTAGAACGAAAATAATGGAAGGATGCTATGATTGAAGAATATCAATCGATCATGAAGAATGATGTTTGGGAAGTTGTCCCAAGATCAGAAGGGAAGTCAGTTGTAACTTCCAAGTGGATCTACAAGATTAAGCATGCTGCAGATGGTAGCATAGAGAAATATAAAGCAAGATTTGTTGCTCGTGGCTTCTCACAGAAAGAAGGAATAGATTGTGAAGAAACCTTTGCACTTGTATCCAGATACACTTCCATTAGATTGGTACTTGCTTTGGTTGCAGTGATGAAGTGGAAGATACACCAAATGGATGTCAAGACTGCTTTCTTGAATGGTGTAGTAGAAGAGGAAGTGTATGTTGAGCAGCCACTCAATTTTGAGACACATGACATGGATTCTCATGTGTGTAGATTGAAGAAATCCCTGTACGGTTTGAAGTAGGAACCTAGGACATGGTACGACATAATTGACACCTTTCTATCCACTTTGGGCTTTACCAAGAGTAAAGCAGATTCCAACATTTACTACAAGGTTGAAGATGGCAACCCAGTGATACTGCTGCTATATGTAGATGATCTATTTGTGACAGGTATGGATGGGTTGATTACTGATATGAAGAGAAAGCTTGCTGCCGAGTTCGAAATGAAGGATTTGGGTATGATGCATTATTTTCTAGGGATGGAGGTGTGGCAGACTACGGATGGAATATTCCTTAGACAAGGGAAGTATGCAGTAAAAATCCTGAAGAGATTTGGGATGATGGACTACAAGGCATTAACCACACCTATGGAATCAAACATGAAGCTATTGAGTGATGCTTCATTAGAGTCAGTTGATGCCATGATGTATCGTCAGATATTTGGGTCCTTGATGTATCTGACGAACACAAGACCAGATATCTACTTTGCTGTGAATACCTTGGGCCAGTACTTGACAGACCCGAGACATGTTCACTTGACTGCTACAAAGCATATTCTGAAGTACCTAAAGGGTACGATTGATTATGGGCTCAAGTATAAGACTGATCAGAAGATTAACCTGGAGGGTTATGTTGATTCAGATTGGGCAGGCAGTGCCATCGATAGGAAGAGTACTGTAGGGTGTTGCTTCAATATGGGATCAAGTATGATCTCATGGTTTAGCAGGAAGCAATCCTGTGTGGCAGTAAGTACAACTGAATCAGAGTATGTTGCAGCCTATTCAACTAGTTGTGAGGCAGTATGGCTGAGGAAGATACTGATTGATTTATTTGATCTCTAGTTAGATTCTACTTGTATATACTGTGATAACCAGAGTTTTGTAAAGTTATCAAAGAATCCAGTATTCCATGACAAGTCGAAGCATATCGAGATCAAGTATCACTATATGAAGGATATGGTGCAGAGAGGAGTAGTGAAGCTCCAGTATGTTGCAACGGACGAATAGATAGCTGATGTGTTGACTAAGCCATTATCTAGGGTGAAGTTTGAATACTTCAGGGAGAAGCTTGGTGTTCTACAAATTGAGATTCCTCCCAAGAGGAAGTGATATGTCCGTGCTGAGCCCTTCTAACATGGTGAGAGGATTGGTTCCTTCCATGGTCAGATGTAAGTGCTGTGCCATTCTGACATGGTGAGAGGATTGGTTCCTTCCATAGTTGGATGTAAGAGCTGTGACATGGTGAGAGGATTGGTTCCTTCCATTTTCAGATGTATGTATGGATTCCACACCCAGCATGAAAAAGGGCTAGCTCTGTGAAGACACATCTAGTATGAAAAAGGACTAGCTCTGTGTGGATCCCACATCCAGTATGAAAAAGGACTACCTCTGTGAAGACACATCTAGTATGAAAAAGGACTAGCTCTATGTGGATGCCACACCCAGCATGAAAAAGGGTTGGCTCAGTGAAGACATATCTAGTATGAAAAAGGACTAGCTCTATGTGGATCCCACATCCAATATGAAAAAGGATTGGCTCTGTGAAGATTTATCTAGTATGAAAAAGGACTAGCTCTATGTGGATGCCACACCAAGTATGAAAAAGGACTGGATCTATGAGATTCATCTAGTATGAAAAAGGACTAACTCTGAGTGGATCCCACACCCAGTATGAAAAAGGATTGGCTCTATGAAGACTTATCTAGAATGAAAAAGGACTAGCTTTGAGTAGATGCCACATCTAGTATGAAAAAGGACTAGCTCTGTGTGATGATACATCCATTATGAAAAAGGACTGGGTCTGTAGATGTACATCCAGCATGAAAAAGGGCTGGCTCTGTAGAGGTTCCTATGACGAGAAGAATCAAGAGATAGCACCCATGATGATGACCCAGTGATGATCCAGATCAAGTGATGATCCAGATCCAGTGATGATGATCTAGTAATGATGATCCAGATCAAGTGATGATCTAGATCCAGTGATGATCCAGACCGAGAGATGATCCAAATCCAAAGATGAAGAAGACAAAGACTCGATGATGACCCAGAAGATACAGAGAAGAAGACTTGTGCTAAAAATTGTGTCGAAAGAATACCTTCCTAGTTAAGAGGGAGTGTTGATGTATATGTAACTTCGGAATGTATTTCACTTGTATTTCTTATATATTGTAACCCGATGTTTATTTCGGGATGTACTTGAGTCATGTCATGCCTCGATGTTCCTACCGGGAAGATCTATAATGTAAACAAGTCATGTCAAGTCATTGTGGGTAACCCTCCTATTGTCTAAGGGTTAAAGTCCCTGGAGTTCCAGGTCACTAGGGTTATTAGATTCTCCTAGTGAGGTTGGCCCTAGTAGGGTTTTAGTCATGTCGGGATTTGTATAAATAGAGAGCTAGACTCTCTATTTATCACACAACTCATACACACTCAAGTGTAGCGCATAGCTGAGGAAGGAGAAGACACTGGGGATAGATAAGAAGAAGGTTACTGCTGTTGGGAGATCTCTTACTGTTTTGGGTTCTACTTTTGGTGCTGATTCTTTCTCAGAGGAAGTTGCGGGGTTTTCACCATTTATGGTTTCCCCGAGGATAAACACTATGTTCATTGTCTCTTGTGTTTGATTGATGTACTTCTTATTCTCTTAGTTAAAGATCCTAATGTTATGCTAGCTTAATGATAGAACAACTAACAATGATGTGGGCAAGAACCAATATTGTTAAATTGTGTCCATATTTATATTGGGATTAATTTAGTTTGTTCTTGAATATTGTCATTGTAAACTTGAAATTTTTATATTTGTCAATTCCATACACAATTAAATGGTTTGACTCATAAAAATATAACAAACAAAAAACCCAACCTAACTTTCCATTACATCTAGCTACTTTGAGTTGTAATAGAAAGGATTGCGTTCTCTACTAATTTTCCCTATACTGTAGAGATGATTAGAGACTGTGAGTTTTTTTTCCTATAAAAGTGGTTGAACCAAGGGGATGAAAGAAGAGTTTAAACAATGTTGTGGTTAAAAATTGCATATCTAAAACATTTATAATAGTAGGGTATATCAGACTACATTTTTATTATTCTAAATGTCGTAACTAAGTTGTATGAGGTAGTGATTTGTTCAAGATTCTCTATCTTGTTGTCCACACTCATTTCAAACTTTAACAAACTAGAAATACATCTTCAAGTTGATCTATGCATTATTAATCCATTTTTTTTTAGTACTTTTGAATCATTTGCATTTGAAAATTCCAATGTTCCTAGGATTTTGTTGCAATCAACATAAAAGGAGGTCTGTTTTGATTTCATATTTTTCTTGTTGAGTTTTTAGGTTGTTGAAAATCTACATAATAGGGTGTAGCTTTTTTTGGTTGACTCCCCATTCATCATAAGAGTCAATTTCCAGGACATGGTTTTAAAAGAAAGATTCACACTCGTAGTGATCTAGAATAGATGATCATAATTTTCTCATAAGTGCAGGTAAGTTTCTTCATGACTTTAAATATGGGATTCGCTACAAAATGAGTTTTTCAACTGTTTTCAATAATTTCGCAAGGAATTTTGATAGATATGGGAAGACTCCATTGAAATATTATTTTTTAATATAATCAAAACAACAACGCTATTTTTGTCAGTGGAGATTTAGATGAAAATTGAATATAGATATACATGTCCTTCAGGTCAAAGCATTGTCCTCAACTGGGGGTACACGAATTATTGAGTAATATATATAAATTTTTATTCTATATTGAATATAAAGCAATGGATATGGAGAGAGGGAAATGAGCTTACCTCTTATGCACATGGTTGTTTCTTTAAATATTATCAAGTTCTTATTAGCATGAGGTGAAGAACATCCTAGTGGTAAACAAGAGTGGAAAGTCATTATAATATCATAGGGAAATAACTAATATTGCGAGGCTAAACCTAATTTGGACTTATGTCTTATGGTCTCTTGATTGACAACATTATTATCCTGGATGGATGATTTAACCAATTGAGTTAACCCTTGGGGCCTAAATATTTAACAAAACCTACAACACAATAATATTAATATGTATGGTGAAATATTTAAAGAGTATCCTAAATTCAATTAACATTGCATTGTGCCTCCTACTAACCTCATTTCAGTGAGCAATATTTGGTTGCAAAGCCTTGCTACTTCTAAATTATTCATATTTTGCAAAATAAACATAGTTTATTTAACCAACACCAATTTGAACCTACTATGATCTACCCTCCATCCCATATTTCCTTTTTGTTGACTATTTTGACTTAAATTCAATAGAAATCCATGACTTGGTTGCACAAGAGGCATAATTTGTTGTGATGATTGGTGACAGTACTAATTCTTGTGATGGCAATGTTGCCCGAAGATGGGATGTAACATGCCATTTCATATTGTTGGTTAGTTTTTTTTTGTATGCTATAGAGGATGATATTGTGGAAATTGAACCCAAGAGATAGAACAATTACACTCACAAAATTGTTAATCAAACATGCAAAATTAACATCAAAGGAGATTGAAATTGGAGCATAACACTAATCTGTATTCAATAAGTGTACAATAGCCAACATTGTGAAGTAATAGGATGCTGTAATATATGATTACATGAGATATTTGAGTGCATAATCATTCCATTCGAAAAGGTCAAAAAGTAGGCTTACTAAATCTATTCAAATCCCCCATAGGTGCATAAAGCAGTTTCCAAATCCATCAAGATGCTCATGAATTGGCTAGGTCAAGTAGGAAAGCTAATAAAGGATGGAAATACAACTCATACATGCTTTTATTAGGACAAAAGGAGGGAGGATGATGTCGAAAAAAAACAAGTCAACTACACCTAGACTAGCTTTTCCTTTTGCCTTAATTCTCAATAAAATAGGAAGCTTTTCAGAAAAAGCAGATATGCACTTTGGAGGATCTGGAATAAAGCAGACATGCTAAAATGGGTTTCCAGGAAGTTTTCCAAGTGCTCCATGACTCAGTTTTGGCATGTGTTGACTTCTAGGACATGTAGAAGGAAACTAGCATATAGTGGAATCTAGGAGACTAGGTAATAAGACAAAAATGATTTAATTAATGTCTAAGGTAGGTAAATATGGGTTGATTATTCTAACACCCTCCCTTAATCCTGAATTTATGAGTAAATATCAGAAAACTATAGGGCATAGCAACAAGGCTTAGTCACCCTTTAAATATTGCTTGTCCATACAACCAAGGAAAGAGGCAAAAACACAATGGAAAAATCCTCCCTTAAAAATGGACATGAAAAACAAAATTTGGAAATCTTGTCATCAATCATGCTTCACAGCATGATAAAAAATCATGCTTCAAAACATGATCAACAATCCCCAACAGTGATTTGAGATTGCTGAATATCACAAAAAACTTTGGTGAAGATGTTTGCTACTTGTTCTGATGTAGTGCATATGGATGTCAATGTGCTTGGTTCACTGTCTCTAAACTCGATCATTGCAGATTCAAATTTTGTTCTGATTATCACAATAGATAATAGTTGAAAACTTTGATTTGAAGCCACATTCTCCAAGTATTCCCTGCAACCACAAACATTGAGTTGCTGCACTTACAACTCCTCTATACTTTGCTTCTGTAGATGAGAGTGCTATGGAACTATGCTTCTTGCTTGACCATCTGATTGGTTATTCTGCAAGCGTGAACACATATCCTGATGTTGAATTTCGATCTGTGTTGTCACATTCCCAATCACTGTCAGTAAACCCAATCAAATCAAGATCAGATTTTTCTTTGTAGAAGATCCCATGAGTTCTTGTTCCTTGAACAAAGTTTAGGATCCTTTTGGCTGCCCTCCAGTGGATCTCATGAGGCTGATCCATGTATCTTGAAGCCACACTAAATGCATAAGATATATCAGTTTGAGTGTGTGAAAGATAAAGCAAACACCCAATCAACTTCCTATACAGTGTATTATTTACCATAGGAGAAGAACTTGCTTCTTCAAGCTTAACTCGTGAAAGGAAGGGAGTCTTGCTTGGATTGCAATCTTTCATGTTGAAATTGTTCAGCAAATATAAGTCATAGTTGGACTGATTTGCTTTGATTCCATGTTGGGATTGAGCAATTTTGAGACCCAAAAATTGGCTCAACAATCCCAAATCTATCATAGAAAATGCATGGTTCATTGCATCCTTCAAGGAGGCAATCTCTTTATTTGAACTTCCTGTAATTAGAAGGTCATCCACATACAAGACAATAATCATCAAATAACCATGAATAAGCTTCAAATATACATTAGGATCAGACTTGCATCAAACAAAACTCAATGACAGTAGAAATCCATCAATCTTGGCATACAGAGCCCTGGGGGCTTGCTTAATCCCATACAATGATTTCTTTAACCTACACACTAAATATGGATTAGAAACAAACCCTTCAGGTTTATTCATGTAAATATCTTCAGTGAGATCTCCATTTAGGAAATCACACTTCACATCCATATGATGTACCTCCCACTGCTTCGAAGTTGCAATGGCTAAAGCTAGCCTTATGGAGTCCATCTTTGCCACTGGTGCAAAGGTTTCATTGTAGTCAATACAATGTACTTGTGAGTATCCCTTGTATACCAATATTGCCTTATATTTCAAATGTGAACCATCAATAGAAAACTTAGTCTTTAAAACCCACTTACATTGAACTAGCTTCCTCCTTGGGGGAAGATCAACCAGTTCCCAAGTGTTCTTCTTTTGGAGCGAGATGAATTCTTCTTTCATGGTTGTTTTCCATATTGGATCATGTGCTGCATATTAATATGTCTATGGATTTGATTCAATGATCAGATATCATTTCTTAGCAAATAAAGGATCTTTCATACAAAGGGCACTCTCAAACTGAGATCTAGTCCTCCTAGTATCACTAGGATTTCTAGCTAGTTCCCCAGCTACATCAATGGTCTTTGCTGCCCATATTGTAGGAATTTCAGGATCAGTAATCAAATCATAATTATCAGACATATCAGAATCAGAAAACTCATTAGTTTCTCCACTTACAATCAATGGATCTGGTGGTGAAGAAGACTCTCCAACTTCAACTGCTACTAAAGGATCTTCTTGGAACTGAACACTTCTTTCAATGAAAGATTTGTTATACTCAAGTTGATCAGCTTGTACCCTTTTGAATCTTCAGAATACCCAACAAATAGGCACTCTTGGATTTGGGGCTGCAAAGCCTTTCTCTTTTCATTTGGAATTCTAGCCCAATCCTTTGAGCCAAAAATCCTAAAATGGGTCACATCTAGCTTGTGCCCACTCCAAGCTTCAAAAGGAGTCATACCATAAATATACTTATGAGGCACCCTATTCTGGATGTAGGATGCATATTTTATAGCCTCGACCCAAAAATTTGGTGGAAAAGTCTTAGCCTCCATCATGCCGCGGTTGCCATCTCCTTTAGTGACCTGTTCTTTCTCTGAGCAACACCATTTTGTTGTGGTGTGTAAGGGATCGATTGCTGCATCTAAGTACCTGCATATTTACAATACTAAATGAAATTAGACTTGACATACTCACCACCATTGTCAGATCTGAGGATCTTGAGTTTCCTCCCAGACTAGTTTTCAACCAAGGCTTTAAAGACTTTGAAGAGGTCAAAAACTTTAGACTTGTGCTTTAGGAAGTAAACCCAACAATACCTGGAAAATTCACCTATGAAGGTCAGTGCATATTTGTCTTGACTCATGGACATATGAGGAAATGGACTAGAAATGTCACTATGGATCAACTCAAGAGGTGCATAGGTTCTTTCATGACTAGCTCTCTCAAATTTGTGCTATGGGTGTTTTCCTAGGATACAACCTTGAAAGACTCCCTTGGAAAGCTTGATCTTTGGTAACCCTATGACCATATCATTTTCACTCAAATAAAAAAGATACTTGTATTTAAGATTCCAAATATTTCATTCCAAAGCTTGTTTTCCTCATTAGCATGAATCAGAAGAGTAGAGGGGTTTGAGTAGGGTAGAAAATGGGAAAACATGTATACCTTCGAAGTGTGATCAACAACACCTTTTTCTATTACTTTAGAATTCGAAATCTCAGTGATTTCAACATCATCAGGGGAGAGGATGAACTTCTTTGGAGACCCAACGTGAGTCATCTGATACACTGACAAGAGATTAGAGGAAAGACCTGAAACATACAACACATTATTAAACTTACCATGGTCAAGATCAATCCTTCCTTTCCCCAAACTATCAGTGAGAGAGTCATATCCCAAAACTATTGGTGGAACTTTCAACATGTCAAGAGAAGAGAATGCCTCTTTTGTCAAAACCGTATGTCTAGAAGCTCTATAGTCTATGATGAAGCAAAGTGAGCTTGATGTGCCAGCAACCAAGGCATGTACTCTCTCTTTGTCCTTTGAATTTGATCGTCCTTCCCTCTTCTTTGAGCAATCAGCAAGGGAGATGTTATTCTTCTCCAGGAGTTGGGTCAACATGTCAATTTGGTTCTTCATACAAGAGCTCTCAGGATGATAGCCCTTACTGCAGTATGCACACTTGCTCATTTCTCCTTTGTTCTTCTTCTTCTGGAAGTTCTTCTTGGAAACTTGGGGCTCCTCTTGAGACTTGCTCTTGTCTCTCTTTTGCTTAGGTGGATTTTTAGCTTTTTTCTTGCTTTTTGAATCCACCCTTGAATCTCTAGCAACCAAATCTTGGTCTTTGGAAGGTTTGATGGTGCCCATCATCACCAACTTATCTTGTTCCTAAGTGAGGGATTCCATGAACTCTACAAGCTTAGGCATATTCCAAGCTTGAGCTGTCAACTTGGTGGCATGGAAGGTCAAGAAAAACACTGAATAGTCAGGGCCAAGCTTTGAGAGTATGGCCAAAACTAGTTTCTCTTCCTTCTTTTTAATCCCACACTATTTTAGCTCCAAAACAAGGGCTTTAAACTTGGAAAAATAGAGTTGCAAGGATTTGAAGCTATTGGGACTCAAGGAGATCAGCTCATTCTCGATTTGATGTCCTCTCATCTCATCTATCTTACCAAAAATTTCTACAATATTCTCCCACACTTCATTAGGTGATGTCAATCCATCAATATGGAAGAGGAGGTCTCTTGAAATGCTTAGACACAAAATACCAGAGGCCTCATCCCTCCTGTTGTGCCATTTCATTTTCTTTGTAGCTGCATTGGGATTTGCCTCAGTTTCCATAGTAACCCTATAGAGACCTTTCACTCTCAACAATATCTCCATCTCATATTTCCACTCAAAGAAATTTAATGGAGTCAACATGATCTTCTCAGATTGGTCCATATCTTAGAAACTGTGCCCTTCAGTCAGCTGAATATGCTCCCAGTCAAGATGTCGAACCTACAATAGCAATATGGAAGGAGAGAAATCAATATACAAAGGCTCTGATACCATGTGGAAATTGAACCCAAGAGATAGAACAATTACACTCACAAAATTGCTAATCAAACATGCAAAATTGACATCAAAGGAGACTGAATTTGGAGCATAACACTAATCTGTATTGAATAAGTGTAAAATAGCCAACATTGTGAAGTAATAGGCTATTGCAATATATAATTACATGAGATATTCAAATGCATAAGGATGCCATTCGAAAAGGTCAAAAAGTAGGCTTATTAAATCTAGTCAAATCCCCCATAGGTGCATAAAGCAGTTTCCTAATCCACCAAGATGCTCACGATATGGATAATTCAAGTAGGAAAGGTAATAAGGGATGGAAAGAAAACTAATACATGTTTTTATTAGGAGAAAAGGAGGGAGGATGATGTGGGAAAAAAACAAGTCAACTACACCTAGTCTAGGTTTTCCTTTTGCCTTAATTCTCAATAAAACAGACAACTTTTCAGAAAAAGTAGATATGCACTTTAGAGGATCTGGAATAAAGAAGACATGCTAAAATGGGTTTCCAGGAAGTTTCCCAAGTGCTCCATGACTCAGTTTTGGCATTTGTTAACTTCAAGGACATGTAGAAGGAAACTAGCATAGAGTGGAATCCAAGAGACTAGGTAATAAGACAAAATTGATTTAATTAATGTCTAAGGTAGGTAACTATGGGTTGATTGTTCTAACATATATGTTTATTTATGTTTACTTTGAGACGAATATGTAAGTAGCATACACAATGAGCTTATCTAGAAATAATACTATGACAAACTTTAAATGTGGATGACACTTCACGATCTTGTTTTCTAATTATTAATAGTCGTAAAAAAAAATAGTGTAATTATGATCTCTTATATATGAACAATAACATAATAAATGCCTATTTCATTAAACTTGGAATTTTTAGGCAAAATATGTACTAAAAAAGTGTGAATTTATCCTTTCAAAGTGTCAATATCAACCTTTGTAAAGTGCAAAATTGGGTTCTCAATGTGGAAATATTGGGTTTGAAAAGTGTGTGTTTTTTTATTCAAATAGTGTGTTTTTTTTACTACTTTGGAACTGTAAAAGTGCACTTTTTTTATTATGAAAGTGCGAATTTCAAATAAAAAGTGTCAATTTCAATTCGAAAAGTGCATTTTTCAAGTCTAAAGTTGTGATCTTTGAATATGAATAGTGAAATGTTTAGAATATTCAATATCCACAATATATACTTAACAATGTCTATAGCAGTGTACCTCCTAGACATTTGTGTCAAGGATTCCTCGGTATCATGTTACCATTGATAAAAGAACTTGTACTTCCAAACCCCAAATTAATATTATATAGGAAAACAATAGAATATGCAGTTTGAAGAATAAGAACCAATGCATACAATAAACCTCGACACTTTATTTATTCCACACATAACACTTCATTCAATCTACTTATAACACTTCATTTATTACACATATTTTTTTTAAGTGGGAGTAAATAAATTAATATATAACAAAAAATTTTAAAATATCCTAGAAATTGAAACATAAAAACCATATTTATATATGAAAGAAACTAAAAGAAGCTAACTTTATCCTCACACTGAAACATAAAAAACCATAATAATACTAGTCTTGGTGTTGCAGAACCTAAGAAGGAGGAATGTTTGGAGTGTTCAAGAAAAAATATTCTAAGGGCCTTCTGTTGCAGCTGCAACTTTTCTCCCCAAAGTTTTAAATTTTGGGCCCCTCCTCATCATTTAGAATTGTGTTGGTTTCGTTTGATCCATAAATGTTTAGTCTCGTTCTGACTTTGGTTGATTCTGAAGATGATTTTGTGACTTGTTTTAGAGAACGCTTGTGTTAATATTTTGTTATGGATCGTGGGATTGAATTTGGATGGCTTGTTTGAAACTTGTCTGACCAATTGCCCTTTGAACAAACCATTGCCTTTGAGGTGAAGCAGTTTGACCCTTGCTATTTTTAAGTTTTCTAAACACTTAAGCTATTTCGTGATCGGGCGTCTTTTTTTTATTATTATGTGGGATCGGTGGCTGATAGCTTTTTTCCCATCCACCATTGCGGCTCAAAAGCCGATTTTCCATCCGAAGTGGAAATTGCCCCGACTGCCGATGTGCATTAGCTGTTTCGTCCCATGTCCGGAGCCTTACATCTTCCACCGTTGCGGCTGAGAAATCCTTTTACCTTCCGATGTTTAAACTGGGCCGACTCCCGATCTATTTTTTTTTCCCACCTGAAGGTCGCGTGTCTTAGTCTTCCCCCCCGTCCGCCGTTGCAGCTAGGAAAGTGGTTTAGCTTCCGATGTACAAACCCTTCCGATGTCCGATGCAAAGTCTTTCCAGCTCGCATGGTCGCACCACTTTAGATCTTTTCTTTTTCACTGTTGCGGCTAGGAAAGTATTTCCACGTCCGATGCCAAAGCCCGCCGACTGTCGATTTATATATTTCCCGCTCAAGGCTTAGTCAAAATTCTTTCCAGATTAACAGATACACCGGGCTGTTTTCTTATCGTTAGCCGTTTTAGATGAATGATTCTAATGTTTAAAACGCTTTTCCAAATAATGATGCACAGCCATTGACTGCAGGTAGGATGAAACACCGGAAAGGTCGTGAGGAAAAGGACAAAGTTAAAGGCAACCAAACGCAGAACCAAAAGGTCCAGCAATTACTCAACTGCTCGTGAGTACACGCAAAAGAAGAAAGGCATCTGAAGCGTTGGGAATTGAAAGGTCATGAACTGGGAGGCAGCCCAAGCAATTGGCTGCAATAGTTTAAATATTGTAAAGATAGGATTTAGAAAGGGCTTTTTCCCTGAAAAAATTTGTAAACTCTTTTGCTTGTAAGAGGAACTATTTCGTTTTACAGTCAGAAAGTGCAACTTTTTCCTGCTGGAGAGAGCGAAATGTGGAATGTATCAATGCTACTAAATGAATAATGTTGAAGAGGAACTATTTCATTTCCATCCTTGTTTCATTTACTGTGAGAGTATTTAACTTCCTGAACCTATGTTCTTGTTGAGTGTTCTTCAATATTCTTTGGGATATCTTCCATTGTGAGTAATAAATGACGTTCATAAAATAATCGGCTATCTGGTTGTTTAAATATCTGTAATCGTTCATGTGTCTTGAGTGAAGTATCAACTATCTGTAACTCTTCATGATGCACGTAAAAAATGTATTACTCACCAATGAATGATAATTCTGCTCCCTAGGGATAGCTGAGGTAGTTATTTTATTCGTGTTATGTTGTATGTGTTTTGGATGCTTGTGAACCTTAAGACTAGAGGTAAGAACTTGTGCATCACATTGTGACTGTTCCCTACATCTATGGCACCCTGCATTGTTAGTTAGGCACTTTCATATCATACATTAATTCAAAAAACATCAAAAAATCAGTGGGCCGGGCCACAACGGGTATAGCCTTTGTTTTGTTACTTTGACCTACGGTAGCCGGATCGTAAACCGGACGGATTCCCTATATCGAACAGTCAACGGGCTAGTTGGGAACGTTGATTGGGGAGAATCCCTTACTGTTGTCGCTTGCGAATTTCCAAGCGCCAACAGTTTTGGTGCTAGAAGGAGGGCCGCCAATGCATGGCTGGGCGAGGAAACCTGTTTTCCCAAGAATATTCCACCAGTAATAGTTCTGAAAGAAGTGGGTTTCATAATCCCATCCCGGAAGAAAGAGAACATCTATACTCTGTTGGTAATGAAATTTTTAATGACCTGAGAAGACATACCAAGGTATACGTATAGAATATTGGAGGATTGCCAGTCATTCCTGAACTGCCCAGAAGAGAGTATAAAAGGAAGGATCGTCCTGAAGCGGAAGGCTCAGTGCCGGTTGGAGACTGGGAAGAGCTTGTAGAAACAGCATTACAGGAAGTTGTGCTACCTTTGAATCAAGAAGGCCCAGAAAGCCCTCACAGTTCTCCTGCTCACACTCCAGTTGGTTCACCTCCTCACTCTCCACCAAGACTCATGGCAGGAGTTAATGCTAATCAACCACCTAACCCACCTAATCCGCCTCCCGCCTGGAGAGCCAGATCACCATTGAACCTTACACCTCCTTTACATGACTTATCTCAAGCCTTTGACAAAATGTTGCCCAAGTTTGATCCCAATGAGAAAATACTAGTCGATGATCACCTACAAAGCTTTTATTTGGAAATTGAGGGATTAAGGGCCGGGGAACATGAAGACGTGGTGTGTAGGCTGTTCCTGCATACCCTTAAAGGAGCCGCAGCATCATGGTACTTTGGATTGCCGGCTAACTCTATCCCTGATTGGGATACCTTCGAAAGAATGTTCAGAAGTAAGTATGCAACTCAGAAGACTCATGCAGCTCTCATGAAAGGGCTGTGCGCGCTGAAGAAAGAAAGAAAAGAAAAAGTGCACAGTTTCACGCAAAGGTTTGCAGCATATCTAAAGAATTTCTCTGAAACAGATAAGGCTTCAGACAAAGTTCTTATTGAATACTATACTTCAGCTTTAGGCCCTGATTTGGCCATGTTTGCCAAAGGTAGAGCCAAGCCTACTCTAACAGAAACTTATGAGGAAGCAGAAGTGGTGGAAGCTGAAAGAGAGAGCATTGAAGACTATCCAGAACAGTCTGGAGAGAAAGGTACAGGAAGAAAAACCTTATTGTTTTCCAAGCCTAAGGAAGAAAAGTCTCTGGATTTGGAAAATATGGCCAAAATGATGCAGAAGCTTTCCAATAAAATCATAGATATGGAGAAAGAAAAGGAGGCACAAAAGTTTTTTAAGCCATATTATAAGAAAAGAGAGGATAACCACCATTCTCAACTGCCTCCTCAAAATACTGCATCTATGAACTTGACAGAGGTGGGCTTGGATAATTTTTGCACATTCCACCAACAGCCACATTCTGAGAAGAATTGTCCGCAGTGGATAAATTCGATGACGTTGGTCATGAATCAGCTGTTAGATTCTAGATTGACTGAAGAGGGAAATGAGGAAAGAAAGGAAAATTCTGCTTCCACGTCTACTCAGGAACAGGAAGAGGAAACCTTGGCTTTATGGAATTCTGTCTCACTTTTTGATGCTGAAGAAGAAAAGAATAAGGGGTGTAAAGGCGTTATGGAAACCAACCTAGCCACGAGGAGCCAAGGGACGGTTAGGGAAGATAGTCTTATACTCCCAAAGATTAAGAAGTTGCAGAGAAATGTTAAGAATAGATTTCAAGACAAATCATTGGCTAATAAAATTCCAGAGTTCACTGTCACCATCCAAGATCCTAGGTAGAGTAATGTGCAGGCCAACCCCAGTGAAGAAATTGCTGGAAAACCCCATCCCATTGAGCAGCCGATGGATTATGACATTGTGGAAAATTTAAATAAGATAAAAGCAACTGTTCCACTATTTAAAATGTGTAAAGTGCCTCAGCAAAAGGAAAGACTGTTGAAAGTGCTAGAAACATCGGATGAGAAGCTGCCCACGAGTAACCAACCTCAGGAAGAGGAAGAAATTGGAGAAACCAGCGTTGAAGGTAAGTCTAAAAGCAAACATCCACCTTTCCTCCTCACATTTGAGATTTTCAATCATAATGTACATAACTGCTTGGTAGACTTAGGGGTGTCAGTAAATGTTACACCCATATCAGTTTGTAAAAATATCAATGGGCAGCCTAAGCCGTCCACGTGGAGGGTGGTTCAATTGGACAGAATGGATGTGAAGGTTATTGGTGAGCTGGAAGATGTCCTAGTCCGTCTGGCATCTAATGACATAGTGTGCCAAGTTATTAACATCATGGTGGCTGATATACCAGATGCTTACGGTCTCGTCCTAAGCAAAGATTGGTCGGCCAAATTAAATGGATATTTCACCTCAGGTTGGTCGCACCTGTGGTTGCCATACAAAGGAAGTCCGAATCAGACCAATATTTTAAGAGAGCCTCACGTGAAGTACAATGTTACTCAACTGGAGGAGAAGAACGTACCAGTGGATTCTGTATTGGGAAACTATTTTATTGAGTTGGAACCAGGTAATTACCAAGCAGAAGAAGCCAGCAACACATCTGATACCCAGCCTGATCTCCTTCGATTCTCACAGGCTGATGAGATTGAATGTAAAATAGTAGACTTAGCAGTAGAAGTAGATTCATTTCCAGTAGTTAATGATTTTTGGACTTTATTTTTCGATGGCTCTAAGACATTTGAAGGGTCAGGGGTTGGCTGCGTCCTGATTGACCCACAAAAGAATAAACATTTCCTGTCATGTAGATTAGAGTTTGAGTGTACTAATAATACAGCTGAGTATGAAGCACTGGTGCAGGGACTAAAGAAGGCAATTGAATTAAAGGTAAGTAATCTAAAAGTTTTTGGGGATTCTGAAATAATTGTGAAACAAATCCAGAATCAGATACATTGTATTTCTCCCCACTTAAAAGATTACCAGAATGAGGTATGGGATTTGCTGAAATATTTTAATGCATTTAACATTATTTCAGTTCCAAGAATAAAAAACGCAGCTGCCGACTTATTAGCCACTTCAGCCGCTAGACTCGTACCCACTAATAATCGATGTTCTGTTGAACTTCTTTTCAGGCCCTCTGTACCTGATATGATTACGAACCTACGAGTTTTCGATGATGACTAGTAGATCATAGAATGTTTAATGAATGATGAGGTGTTTAAAGGAGCGATCATAGACGATGAAGAGCATCAGGCTGAGATGAAATACAATAACTTCATTCCTAAAGGGGTCAGAACGTTGGAAAAAATGTTCGATTTAAATGAAAAATTCAAAAGACCACCCAACGTAAAGACCCATAGCTCATCTCTGCAGTTTGAGTTGATTAATTTAGGGACTGAAACAAATCCCAAGTTCGTGAATCTTGGCAAATGTTGTTCGCCAACAGAGAGAGATAAATTTATCAGTCTATTCAAACAATATAAAGACGTTTTCACCTGGACGTACGAAGATTTGAAAACGTATCACACCAGCATCATCAAGCACGTTGTTCTCATCAAGGATGGAGTCAAGCCATATTAGTAGCCTTTAAGGAAAATGCATCCGAAATTGGAACCATTGATTCAAAGCGAAGTGAAGAAGTTATTGGACGCAAGAATCATCTTCAAAGTCAGACACTCTGAGTGGGTATCAAATCTGGTACCAGTAAGGAAAAAGTCTGGAGAAATCAGACTCTGCGTGGATTTCAAGAACTTAAACCGTGCATCAGATAAAGATAACTATCCTATGCCACCTATGGAGCAGCTGCTACAGATGGTTTCAGGTTCTGAACTATTTTCATTATTAGATGGTTTCTCTGGCTACAACCAAGTATTGGTGGCTGAAGAAGATAGATTAAAGACAACGTTCAGAACTAAATGGGGAACCTTTGCCTATAGAAGAATGCCTTTTGGGTTGATTAATGATGGAGTGACATTTCAGAGGGCTATGGACATAGCTTTCCGTGGATAAACTGGACGAATTGTTGTAGTGTACCTTGATGACATTACAATATTCTCAAAGAAAAGAGGAGAGCACACGTTTCACTTAAAGCAAATTTTCGAATGCTGTCGTAAGTATGGCATTTCACTCAATCCTAAAAAGTGTGTATTCGCTGTCATGGAAGGAAAGTTGTTGGGCCACATAGTTTCAAAGCAAGAGATCTCCATTGACCCAGAAAGAATCAAGGCCATTGAACAAATCCCCTTGCCCCATAATAAAAAGGGGATGCAATCCTTCATGGGAACCATAAATTTCGTACGAAGGTTTGTGCCTGATTTCGCCCAGACTGTTAAGCCGCTGCAGCAGATGGTCAAGTAGAACACACAATTCAAGTGGACTGAGCTTGAGAAGAATGCTTTCAGCAAAATTAAAACTGTTGGTGCACATGCACCTTCCCTAAAAAGGCCAGACTTTGATAAAGTCTTTATTCTGTATACATTTGCATCCGATGATTCACTGGCAGCGGTGCTCACCCAGAAGGAAGAAGGGGGGGATGAATTCCCAATCTCCTTTATGAGTACTGGTCTACAAGGGGCTGAATTAAACTACCCAGCCATTGATAAGCAAGCTTACGCAGTATTTAAGGCAGTGAAGCAATTTAGGCCTTATATATTAAAAAATCGAACCAAGGTAATACTCCCCTACCCAGCTGTAAGATCCCTTCTCATTCAGAAAGAGTTAGGAGAAAGAAGGGGCAACTGGGTCATAGCTCTACAAGAGTATGACCTTGAATTCAAACCAGCATCTAGAGTGAAAGGTCAAGGGTTGTGCAAATTGATGACTGAAAGCGGGAACAATGAAGAACAAGCATGGGAGGATGAGGCTGAATTACATGTAATGGATGTATGTCCTCTGTTTACAGCTCCTGATTCTTGGTATAGAGACCTTGTGCATTACCTGCAATCAGGGCTATTGCCAGAACATTGGAATTCCAAACAAAGAAGAGCTCTGCGTCTTAAATCGACCTCCTATCATCTTGTTGAAGGAGTATTATTCAGAAAGAATTATGACGGGGTTCTCCTCAGATGTCTAGAAAAAGAAGATGCGAAGAAAGTAATGACAGCATTACATGACGGTCCTACTGGGGGACATTATTCAGGAGACACTACAGCCCACAAAATCCTCAGAGCTGGTTACTATTGGACTACACTCTTCAAGGATGCACATGCGCATGTCAGGAAATGTGATATTTGCCAAAGATGTGGTGGGAGACAGCCTAAAGCAGTAGCACCCCTAAAGCCCGTGATGATCACGGAACCATTCGAGCAGTGGGGGCTAGATATTATTGGAGAAATAAAACCGAATTCTTCTCTCCAACACAAATACATTTTGAATGCAACTGATTATTTCACTCGCTGGGTCGAAACTATCCCACTGCGCAAGATAAATGAAGACGAAGTCATCAGCTTCCTACAAGATCATATCATGACCAGGTTTGGAGTTCCAGTTTCGTTAGTCTTTGATAATGCTAAATACTTTTCATCAATCAAATTGACTGCATTTGCTCATGATAAAGGGATAAAATTGCATTATTCGTCTAATTATTATCCACAAGGAAATGGCCTGGCTGAATCTTCTAACAAAAATCTGATTAGGATTTTAAAAAAGACTGTGGTAGAAAACCAGAGGAGTTGGCACTCAGCTTTACCAAATGCACTTTGGGCTGATAGAGTCACCCCCAATTCCATGATAGGAGTGTCTCCATACACCCTTTTCTATGGTAAAGAAGCCATCCTTCCTCCCAATATCATGCTACCATCTTCCATACTAGCTCAAGAGTCTAGGGGGTCGGATGATGAAGTTTTACAAGTAAGAATATATAATCTCCTGAAAGCAGAGGAAGCCAGATCTAAAGCTAAAGAATGCTTTAAGCTACAACAGGAGTCAGTTAAGAGATGGTTTAACAAGCATACAGTTGGGACAAAAGACTTTGAAGTAGGAGACTTAGTCCTCAAATGGGACCACCCCCATGATGAGAAAGGAAAGCATACCAAGTTCCAGCAGTTGTGGGTAGGCCCTTTTCAGATTTTAGCCAAGCTTGGTCCTTCTACTTACAAGTTGCAAGATCTGCAGGGGTGGGAGGAGAACCTACCAGTAAATGGTTTGGTTCTCAAGAATTATTTTTCTTGAGTCTGTTTGAATTCTTCTGTCTTGTATATAAATAATTCCTTTAGCTGTCTTTTGAGTCATGTTTTTCAGTTTTCTTTAGTTTGAGTTTCTTGTTTTCAACAAAGGGAACGAACCCGTGGTTGCATGGGGAACATCTAAATTTTTGGGAGTGATAAACAGGTTAAGTGATCAGATTGTGGGTTGCTGTTTGCATAAAAGAATTTCTTCCAGTTTAGTGTTTTCTCGAATAATCTCGTGTGCATTGAAGTCCTGCTTAACCCCTGTGAAATAAGCCAGACTCAAAGAGTCCGGAATATTATATTGAAGCTCCATCCACTTCACACTTAAATGGTTCTAAGGGGCAGTGGCAGAGGACCCATGGAAAAGAGAAAGGTAAACAATATATTAATATAAATGATCGCATGCCAAGAAACGAATGCCAAAAGGCAAATAAGGGTCAAAACTCCTCTGAAAGAATCATACATTAAAGCAAAATGCTGAATCATAAGTACTAAATTGTCGAAAGATCCTCTCCGTCTGTGAGCTAAAACCTGGAGTACACCACTCACACAAAAGGACACTATGGGATAGAGGATCCTGAATTAAAATTCAGCAAGAAAGGAAGGCAGGAGGACTCATATAAAAAGGACAAAAGTCCAAAAGCACAAAAAATCGCTGAAATGGCATGGGAATGAGGAACAAACGAATATGTTTGTTTACCACGTGCTACAATCCTGTGGTGTCTAAATATATCAGCCACCTAAGGACAAGGGTAATAATGAAATTCATCTTCTGGCCTCAACAGAGTTATCTGGGCTTGATGATTCTGGTTTCCACTCTCCCTATTTGGACTGCCATCAATGATTAAGGGTACGCACTTTCGTCATTTGAGAAATCCTTATTGATGGAAGAATTCAATATGATGTTTTGTTGTTAAACAGTCTGTCACTCAAAGGTTAATCGCCCAGAGATCTAGGTTCACCAGGTAATCGCCAATTGTTGCAGCTGCAACTTTTCTCCCCAAAGCTTTAAATTTTGGGCCCCTCCTCATCATTTAGAATTGTGTTGGTTTCGTTTGATCCATAAATGTTTGGTCTCGTTCTGACTTTGGTTGATTCTGAAGATGATTTTGCGACTTGTTTTAGAGAACGCTTGTGTTAAGATTTTGTTGTGGATCACAGGATTGAATTTGGATGGCTTGTTTGAAACTCGTCTGATCAATTGCCCTTTGAACAAACCATTTCCTCTGAGGTGAAGCAGTTTGACCCTTGCTGATTTTAAGTTTTCTAAACACTTAAGCTATTTCATGATTGGGCATCTTTTTTATTATTATTATGTGGGATCGGTGGCTGATAGCTTTTTTCCCGTCCGTCGTTGCGGCTCACAAGCCGATTTGCCATCCAAAGTGGAAATTTCCCCAACTGCCGATGTGCGTTAGCTGTTCCGTCCCATGTCCGGAGCCTTACATCTTCCGCCGTTGCAGCTGAGAAATCCTTTTACCTTCCGATGTTTAAACCGGGCTGACTCCCGATCTATTTTTTTTCCCCACCTGAAGGTCGCGTGTCTTAGTCTTCCCCCTCGTCCGTCGTTGTGGCTAGGAAAGTGGTTTAGCTTCCGATGTACAAACCCTTTCGACGTCCGATGTAAAGTCTTTCCAGCCCGCATGGTCACACCACTTTAGCTCTTTTCTTTTCCGTCGTTGCGGCCAGGAAAGTCTTTCCGCGTCCGATGCCAAAGCCCGCCGACTGCCGATTTATATCTTTCCCGCTCAAGGCTTAGTCGAAATTCTTTCCAGATTAACAGATACACCGGGATGTTTTCTTATGGTTAGCCATTTCAGATGAATGATTCTAATATTTAAAACGCTTTTCCAAAGAATGATGCACAACCATTGACTGCAGGTAGGAAGAAACACCAACAAGGTCGCGAGGAAAAGGACAAAGTTAAAGGCAACCAAACGTAGAACCAAAAGGTCCATCAATTACTCAACTGCTCATGAGTACACGCAAAAGAAGAAAGGCATCTGAAGCATTGGGAACTGAAAGGTCATGAACTGGGAGGCAGCCCAAGCAATTGGCTGCAGTAGTTTAAATATTGTAAAGATAGGATTTAGAAAGGGCTTTTTCCCTGAAAAAATTTGTAAACTCTTTTGCTTGTAAGAGGAACTATTTCGTTTTACAGTCAGAAAGTGCAACTTTTTCCTGCTGGAGAGAGTGAAATGTGCAATGTATCAATGCTACTAAATGAATAATGTTGAAGAGGAACTATTTCATTTTCAGCATTGTTTCATTTACTGTGAGAGTATTTAACTTCCTGAACCTATGTTCTTGTTGAGTGTTCTTCAGTATTCTTTGGGATATCTTCCACTATGAGTAATAAATGATGTTCATAAAATAATCGGCTATCTGGTTGTTTAAATATCTGTAATCGTTCATGTGTCTTGAGTGAAGTATCAGCTATCTGTAACTCTTCATGATGCACGTACAAAATGTATTACTCACCAATGAATGATAATTCTGCTCCCTAGGGATAGTTGAGGTAGTTAGTTTATTTGTGTGATGTTGTATGTGTTTTGGATGCTTGTGAACCTTAAGATGAGAGGTAAGAACCTGTGCATCACATTGTGAGTGTTCCCCGCATCTACAACACCCTGCATTGTTATTTAGGCACTTGCATATCATACATTAAGTCAAAAAAAAGCAAAAAATCGGTGGGCCGGGCCGCAACCGGTACAGCCTTTGTTTTGTTACTTTGACCTACGGTAGCCGGATCGTAAACCGGATGGATTCCCTATATCAAACAGTCAATGGGCTAGTTGGGAACGTTGATTGGGGAGAATCCCTTACTATTGTCGCTTGCGAATTTCTAGGCCCCAACACCTTCTCCTATCAGTAGGACATTCTAAGGATCTCCTCAATCGGTCATCCATATCAACCAGATGTTCAAACGATCCCCTCATTTTCCCAATCATCCATCTAACGAATTTCAGGAGGTAACCATTATGCTCCTCTAATTTCTCCATTTGTTTCTTCAAATTGTGGAATTCTTCATCCTTCAGCTGCATACCTATGGCTACCATATATTTAGTGTGCCAATAGAGCTCCAAATTCCTATATAATTGATATTTTTTGGTACTAGTGCAACCCAAGTCTAGAGTTATCCCTTGAAGTTTCATCTTGACCTCGTCATCTTCTTGCTAGGACTTAACGACCTTAACCTCCCCTTACACCATGTCTATATCCTCCTGCTCCTCGTTCGAGACATTTATGTTGTAGAAATTTGTTGGTTCCATAGAATCCTTAGTCGCGTGAGTCGAACCTATTGTTGAAAGGTGAGACTTTATACCAAAGGGTGCCATAAAACCCAGAGTGAGAGGGGACGAATACCCAAACACAAAAAAATACAAAATAGAGAAACACATAGATTCAAATTCGAAAACAACAAAATAAAAAAACATCGAATTAAAAAATTAGAAACACATGGATTCCAAAAATTAGAAACAACAAAATGAAACCCATCAAATCAAACTATTAGAAACATCAAGATATAAATGAATAGATTAAAAAATTCCATCAATTAGATCATTTGTGTGAAGTTGCAACCATTCTAGCCCAGTCCAGAAACATCAACCATCCCATATTTACCGTAGCCTAGCTATTCTGCCCACATGATGGAACCTTCATCATTATCAAGTTATCGCATGTTTGATTCCCTAAACTATCATATGAAAATTGTGCAAGGGAAATAATGAATATACTCATCCCATAAAAAAATATCTTATGTCTCATTTCATATTGTAATGTCCCTTTTTGAAATTTTATTAAATGATCGTTTTTTCACTTTTCCCCCAATTTCGACCTTAACTAATTTTGATGTCTAGACCTCCAAATTGACCCAAATGCTCCCAAATTTTCGCAAAAGGTACATGAATGATATTAGAAATCAAATATTATTTTCAGGGATGTTTTATGACCCTCCAATTACTTCTTTAAACTTTTTTAATGTTCTGTTCGAAGTAGGAGTCTTTACTAGGAAATTGGGGCTCCAATTCCCCTTGGGTAATTGCCAGAAATGGCTTCTCAAATGGTCCCATAGTCAATCTCTGAAAAGAGGCAGGTGATGTGTAAGAGAAATTTTAAAATTCTCATATTGGTTCAGTTTATAAATACTGTTATGACTCTTTCCAAAACAGCTCCCAAATCACAATTTCGACCCTTAGGGAAAATGCATCAAATCTTCTCCCAATGCAATAAAACTGAGTAAAATGGATTTCAATGCTTAAGTAATGAAACTGAGACTTTAAATACACATTATTTACAATACATTCATCATACATTTGTTATATATACATCCCTCCATTCTAAATAATAAACATTACCATAGCATATATCAAAATAGAGTGGAAATGGTCACTGTTTACTCATTAAAAGTCATTTTGAGATACAAATATTGGTTATTTTGACTTGAAACTTTATGATAATTAAGAAAATAGAATATTTAACTGACTATAAGCATAAATATATCATTAATATCTATCCCAAATATTACATGATCTTACCCAAGGCACAATCCCTCCACGAGCATGAAAATGCAAAAACAATTGGAAATGTTTGATAGAGAGTGCCGCAATAGAAGAACCCACATGATTTCATATAGCTTACACCTCAAAATAATACTCCATTAAATATCCTTGAAATACCTGAGTGGCCTCTCCAAACACCAACTTGGATGGGAATGTTTCACCCTCGAAATTTGCTAAGGCAAGAAAACTAGTCATCCACTAGCTCTCACAATTCATAAATGATCAAAAGCCATTCTCTTGGTTTCTTCATGTATTTTATAAAAATAATTAGATTTATATTTTTACCAATCCATCCAAAAATTCAATCCAATTTTAATTAGGGTGTCTTCTCATGATTTTCCATGTGTCCTCCTTTTCTTAGCCTTCCACCTTCCCCAAATATGAGTTGGAGCCCATTGGGCTTCCTCAACTCACATGAGAGCACTCTTGGATGCTCTATTTCGACCTGAAATGTCATATATGTCATATTTCAGCCTTCAGATCTTATTTGTGTCATATGTTCTATAACATCTTCATCATTGTTGTCATAGAGCTAGGGAATCTAGTCCAAGTGTCCCACTAGCTCCAAAAGGACTCTTCCTCTCCCATGTAAGTTCCATTTCTTCCCAAATTTGACCTATGGTGAATATGTCCAAGTGTATTATCCTTCTAAATCATACAAGAACCTTTTGGCTTCCCATGGATTCAAAATTGCAAGAGGAGGATTCCATGTGGCATAAAATTTCTAGCTTGTGTGGGCCCCATAGTCTCCATGTGTCTCCATGCTGCATTTCCACTTCAATTTTATATTGTATTTATTTAATAAGATCTCTTATTAAATAATTATTCCATTCTAATGTCTGAACATCATTTATTAGCTCCCTTATTAAAATTCCAAATGTATCCATCCAACCTAGGGAACTAGTAGGATTTATGGAATTGTCCTGCTATGCAATTATTAAAAATGGGGACATTACATTCCTCCCCACCCAATATTGCTTGTCGTCAAGTAATTTAAGATTTTTCTGCTGCAATATTCTTTCATATTCCCAAGTGGCATCCTCATTATGTACTCCTTCCTTTGCACCAAATGCTATGCATTAATTTTCTTTCGTTCCAATTTTAGTAGTGGCACTCATGTACTACAATTTTGTGTTCCAAAAAGTAAAGAGATGTGCATTGTATTTATTGATATATCATGTAACATCACCACTAATAAAAAAGGGATTAATAAAATCCATAAAAAATAAAATTTCTCCAAATATTCTTTACCTCCATATTTTGGAAACATTTTCTGAATTTTCACCCCTTTTTGCTTCGGTATAATTCTTTGAACTTGGTATTGAGTTGCCAAACTTTGAATTGATTAAGATTACAATAAAATATTAGAGAGGAACCACCATCCTTGTTTCTTCACTATTTTGATTACAATCATCTTCTCAAGTGGTGAGTAAATCTCCAATGCTGCTTGCTGCCCCCAAAATTGAAACCAATGAGACCAAAAATGACCCGACAGTCCCATATGATCCTGATACATGGATGGTGTGAAATTTATATGATGATATGCCATGAACACCAAGCACGTGAAAATTGAATCTATCTCTCAAAAGGTACTCCACATAGGAAATATGAGCATTGCTCTGCAAGGATGAACTCAAACAACTGAAGGTTGGTTTGCTTTTTCAAACCAACAATTGAACTGCTACTCCAAGTGAGATGAAGCAAAGCAATTCTAGGATCCCATTGCTGATATTGCACCCATCCAAACATCATTAGTACAAAATATAGATCATTAAAGTACATAACAACATCATACAAATGTACATCAAGAAGGTACCTCATAAAAGAATCATGAAAGTGCTTGTACATCGAAGTGAGTAGATCACCATGTGGCCCATACACACAAGCATAAGCTATTATGTCAGATATTCCCCAATGACATAGGTGAGGATCCCATGTTATATAATGCTTCTCCAAAAATATATAATGTACATCAATATAATCAACCATGTGTTCTTTCATCTAACAAATGAATGAGGAACCTCTACCAAAATATGAACCAAATAAGGAGCAAAGAAAACATGAATACTTCAAGTGGGTCAGATAAGTCTCATCAATACACCCATGAATATGTATATCATCATGAAATAACATAGTATTTTACTTCCAATAATAATTTTCTTCAATCATATATCTCTTTACCCAAGTGTGGGATGAAGTTCTTCCAACATCCAATGGACTAGACACAGAGCAAGGAAAAGCACGAGTCTCCAAAGCGACTCAAGTGAATACCATAGGTGCATACATGTAGATGTGCATCGTTGTAAAGTAACAAAGGATTATTTTGCAAACATGAATAATAATGTGCTACAACCATGTCATCATAAAAATTAAATCTAGGAGTTCCATACTCCTCACATGGAACCATAAAAAAGAACCCTTTCACCCATACTTCATTGAGACTAATGCTGCAAAACATGGAATTGTAGGATATAGGAGAATGGACTAACTCACCCAAATAATAAAAAAGTGCAGAAGTGTCATCATGGGAAGGATCCATGTGGGTATTATCATGCAGCTCCTTCAAAAGTGTGAAACCTTTGTCATATATTGGTTCCAATGTAGAGGAATCATGCTCTTCTTTAAAAAACTGCATAACCTTCATTAGTAGACAATTCAAGTTCCTCTTTCACCACATCAAGTGTTTGGATCTATTCAGGTTCATATTCAAACACATGAAGCTCATTCAAACATACACATTTCTCATGATCCACCATGTCATGAGAATCCTCTAAACAATCGACCATTTGACAATCTGAAACATAGGAGGAAAAACAAGTGTCTTGCAACTTTTCAAGAAGTTGCTCATTGTGAATTGTGAGCTTATGAATATCTTAATTATTCTTCAAGTAGGAGTCATGTAACAATTCACTAAGCTCAATGATATTTTTCTATAAAAAAGCAAAGACATGAAATTGCCTTTGATCTTGCACATTTCTCTTTGAATATTCTCCATGTCTTCAAGGAAGGATGTTTCCTCCAATGAAGTAGCTCTCCAACAAGAATTTGACACTAATGCTAGAGTGTCATTGAGTATTCTAAGGGACTATTGGATATTATTTTAATTCATATTTAAGAACCCTTCAATAAAATTAGGCTCTTGCAAATGGACCTCCTCATCTTCTTCCTTCTTGCTTGGACCAACTTCATGAAGCTCAAGTGGTGATGGGGAAGTTGATCTTGTTTCTTCTTCAACTGCTACAAGGTATTCATTTTCATGTTTAATGGAAGTTTTTATTATAGATACACTTTAAAATATGATCTCTATGTCACCAACATAGAGTTGTGAGCACCCATCAGTAGGCACTCTTTCATAGTTCAATGATCCATCAATAGATTATATTTGATTTTCACAACCCCCATCAATAAGGATTGTGTGCTGGTGTTCACTTTCCTCTTTATGTTCTTCTTTGAAATCACCTTGAGGTAATTGATTCTCCACTTCATGTTCCTCTATTTACTTTTGTAATGGTTTATCTAGGATCTTTTCACAAATAGGATGCTTTTTTTCTCATTTCATGCTCCTCCAAACTTGTGGATTGTTGGTTGTCCTTTAATGAATTCACATTTCCCTTTTTGTTCCCAAATAAATTATTGACAATATATTATGGGAAATAATACCACACTTTAATATACCCTCTCAAATTTCTATACTTTTGGAGACATGCTCCAATATCTATGGTTTTAATTTCTGTAATTGTTGATCGGGGAGGAAGGAAAGTGGGAATTGTGGTTCTATTGTGAAGACACGACATGTCTGAAAATTTTTCTTCTATGTATGGTATTAATGAACAGGTTCCAAGAAAATTCTTTGATACCACTTGTAATGTCCCTTTTTGAAATTTTATTAAATGACCAATTTTTTCACTTTTTCGTCAATTTTAGCCTAGATCCCAAATTGACCCAAATGCTCCCAAATTTTCACAGAAGGTACTTGAATGATATTAGAAATTAAATATTATTTTCTTGTATTTTTTATGAACCCCCAAATTACTTCTTCAAACTTGTTTAATTTTCTATTCAAAGTAGGAGTCTTTACTAGGAAATTGGGGCTCCAATTCCCCCTATGTAATTGTCGGAAATGGCTTTTCAAATGGTCCCAAAGTCAATCAAATTTCAGAATAGATGTAGGGGATTTTTAAGGGAAATTTAAAAATTCTCATATGCAACATGTTTCATTTTATACAGGCTGTTATGACTCTTTCCAAAACAGCTCCCAAATCATAATTTTGTCCCTTGGGGAAAATGCACCAAATCTTCTCCCAATGCAATAAAAATGAGTAAAATGGACTCCAATGCTTAAGTACTGAACATGTGACTTGAAATACACATTAATTACAGTCCATTAATCATAAATGTATCATATATATATCCCTCCATTCGAAATAATAAGCATTACCATAGCATATATCAAAATAGAGTGGAAATGGTCCCTGTTTTCTCATTAAAAGTCATTTTGACATACAAATATTGGATATTTTGACTTGAAAATTAATTAGAATGAATAAAAGAGCATATTTAACTGATCACAATCATAAATATATCAGGAATATCTCTCCCAAATATTACAAGAGCTCACCCAAGGCACAATCCATCCATGAGCATGAATATGCAAAGAAAACTGGAAATGGTTGATAGAGAGTGCGGCAATAGAAGAATACACATGATTTATTGTAGCTTAAAATTGAAAATAAGACTCCATGAAATCTCCTTGAAATACCTGAGTGGCCTATCTAAACACCAACTTGGATGGGAATCTTTCACCCTAAAAATTGGCTAAGGAAAGAAAATTAGTCATCCACTAGCTCTCACAATTCACAAATGACAATTTCTAAAATAATCAAAAGCAATTATATTGGTTGCTTCTTATATTTTATAAACATCCTTAGTCTTCTAAGGTTACCAATCCATCCACAAACTCAATCCAATTCTAATTAGGGTGTGTGCTCATGATTTTCCATGTGTCCTCCCTTTCCTAGCATTCCACCTTCCCCAAATTTGAGTTGGAGCCCATTGAGATTCCTCAAATCACATGAAAGATATATTGGATGCTCTATTTCGACCTTACATGTCATATATGTCATATGTCAGCCTTCAGATTTGATTTGTGGCATAGGTTTCATAGCATCTTCATCATTGTTGTCATAGAGCTAGGGAATCTAGTCCAAGTGTCCCACTAGCTCGAAAATGAATCTTCCTCTTGCATGTAAGTTACATTTCTTCCAAAATTCAACCTATTATGAAAATGGATAAGTGTATTATCCTTCAAACTCATCCAAGAACTTTTAGGCTTCCCATGGATTCGAAATTGCAAGAGGAGGATGCCATGTGACACAAAATATTTAGCTTGTGTGGGCCCCATAGTCTCCATGTGTCTCCATGCTCCGTTTCCACTTCAATTTTCTCTTGTATTTATTTGATAAGCTACATTATTAAATATTTATTCCATTTGAATGTATGAACATCATTTATTAGCTCCCTTATTAAAATTCCAAATGTATCCATCCAACCTAGGGAACTAGTAGGATTGATGGAATTGTCCTGCTATGCAATTATTAAAAATGGGTACATTACTCATATCCAATCCTTACCATGTATAATTCCACCCCATCATAGTTTACCCACCTATAAAAAGGAGACATAACATCCCTTGCCACCTACAATAAGTTTTCCCATGCATCGTCTAGCTAAAGACATGCAGACAGTTCCACCCACCCCTCTATATTTTCCTTTGTTGTTATATGACATGTTGGCCTATTCCCCGTAATTAACCCGATTTATCACTACCAAGCCTCGTTCATGGTAGATGAACATTTTGAGGCTATTCCCTTGGTAGGAATATCAAGACCCACAGTAGTTGAACATTTTGAGAAATATCAATGTTCTGAGATCATGTATTGCCTCTAGGATTCCTGCAACATATCACTCTATCAAACCCGTTTCTTCCACAACTACTTCTTCTTGGAGATTGACAGAGTGATGCCCTATAATCCGAGACTAATACATTCCCTTTTCTAGGTCCATTGCTCATGGTTCATCCTAATTTATTAGGCTTGTTGATGCTCAGTATACTGTCTCCAGGAGTTCAGTTTCTTGTCGAACATGGAGTTCGATCTCTTGTTGAATATGGAGATAGTGGTTTCCTAGCTAGATTGGCATCCTTCAGAATGCATATTCTAAAGATGAAAAATCAAATGATGAGGGAATCAATATGGTGTCTTCTTGGTAGGAATTTTTTCTTTGATCAACATCTAGTTTTTTATTTCTGAGGCAATTGAAACAAAAGATTAATATTTATATTAATAAGTACTAGAAGTGATAATCCGATACTTTTTTAGTACCATAGTTGGGTCCTTCGATTGAAGGGCCACTAGTTCAATAAGAGTAGGAATCAGTCACCAAGAAGGATGACTTTATTAGAAACACACTATTTGTAAATTGAAATCCATATTGACAAGGAATTCAAAAAGTTTCCCTTCTTTTGCAATGTTGTTATTATTTATGTTGTTCTTAATTGGAAGGGTAAAAATAGAATTTTGAATTTGTTTAGAAGAGGAATTTTAACTTTTCACTTATGGGACATGCTAGAACTCTCCAGAAGGTCTGGGACGAGTTCAAATTTGAACCCTACTCGGTACAAAACCAGAACGATTTCATCACTACATCTACCATATTTCATCACTCACATAAATAATCATAAAAACTGCAAAATTGTACATACAACACACTTTTTATGCAAGTCTACATTTTATCATATGTGTTTAATGATCCATGATATAAATAGATCTATATAATGTTTGCAAATTAATGAAATCACACAATTGTATATACAATATACATTTTATGCAACTCTACATGTTATCGTACATGACCAATGATCCATGATATAAATATATTTGGATAATGTTTGCAAGGTATAAACTAGATGTTAACACCATTATAAAGTTTTGTTGTCAAAATAGTTTCCATGGCATTCTCAACAAGAACATTATAAAAATAATTATCGTCTCACTCAAGTTGATATACATCAATTCTATAAGAAAATAAGAATCATGTGATCCTTTCAAAACATAATTTTTATATGGAAAGTATAATATCATAGTAAAATGGTAATGTGTGTACACTATAAACATGTTTGGATGGAGAATGTAGTAGACAAAAACTATTACTTTATCCTTTCAACCAATATATTTTTAGGTATATCTATTATTTTAGGAAATAGAAACAAGTACTTCATTGTAAAAAAATATAAATTTATTGGGCTAAGAACCCATCAAATTATATCTATAGGAACATCCATCCCACTCCACATTATGCCCCATCTTCTCTCGTTGCACCTTAACTTCTATAAGGCCCTTCTCATTTATTATGATTCTCTCTCATGTCCATCCTAGCCTTGGTGACAATGCAAATATGATTCTATTTACATCGATAATCAAATTTTTTTTCTTCACCAACGACCCATTGTTGCTTTCTATTTTAACAATTTTTGTACAAGACCTTGATGTCCTTTGATGCTCTTGTTGGATTCCACCATTGCACCTCTACTTTGTAAAACACAATATTACTAGCATATGAATGCTGATAAATATAACTAATCACCCTACCCAAATGTGTTGCACAATCTAGCTCAGGTGATTGCACAATGACCATTTGTCCCTTTACAACATCCACTATTGGAATGAATTCATCTTAGGCTTGTTTCATTTGGGTCCAACATATCAATCCTCAAATGCAAGAACATTTTCCTTCAAGTAGGAATCCATAATTTCATGTCCAAATTTTGTAAGTTCACTATTTCTTATGTCATGGCTTGTCGGTGACCAAAAGTTAGTTGCTAATAGATCAACAGTCTCAAAGGGACTTCCCAAGGATTTATATATATCCTCCTAACAACTTAACTTGGGACACCAAAATTGTTCACCTCCCTTCTCAATACCTCACTTCTAGAATGAAATATATGTTTATATTCTTTTTTTTTACTTCATCCATGTCTGAAGGTATTTTTGGTTGCAAATTTAATAAGCTAGGATTCCCCATCGATAAGTTTTCACTACCATATGAAAATGAAAGCCATAGATGAATAGGAGATCACCACTATTCATCCCAAAGTTATGCCCTACATTTCATTACAGGAATGTTAAATATCTAAGCATAAATCTAAAAATTTGGCATTTTTTTATACCGATCATCTTGGCATTTTCATCCAAAAGGTGAGGTTTCACAAAATTCTTAAAATCATAAAATTCCTTAATTAGATAAGGAACATAGAAATTTTGATCTTCACATGTCCTATACATATCCATTATATTCGAGAGTGAAAATATATCCTTGCGCATTGGCTTTGCTGATAACCTTCCATAAGTTCCTTCTATATCTTCATGGGTGTGTCCAATCGAGAGGAATCCAAGTTCAAAAATCTCAAACACTCTCTTGTTGTTAAAAAAGATAAACATGCAAAGAAAAAATGGTTTTTGTTATCGCCTAAACAATTATACTTTTGCAAAAATAATATGGGTAGTAGATCTTTATTTAGCATGCATTGATTTGTATTATCAACACACAATATATCTTGTTGCATAACATCTTGTTTGTATATCACGCACTTTTCATATGACTTTGATTGCAACAAGCATCATACAACTCGTGCTTACATGTTCCACTCTCGTAGAGAAAATATCCATATTTATCAACCATTGGTTCACAATTCAATTTAAAACTAATCTTCATTTATAAATTAGAAGTAATATTATAATTATCTCTATCCAAAATCTTATGACAATTTAATTAGAAATTAGTTTTCATTGGAAAATCAATATTATGTTTAACCTTTCTCTAACATATCCATCCAAGTAAAAAACAATGATTAATATAATATGACTATATATAAAACAAGAGCCACGAGGTGGTAGTGTCCCCGACATTGCATTCGTGATAGCTAGTGGTTTGCAATTGCCTATGCAAGAAACTAAAACTCAATATGATGATTGTAATTCAATATAATGCCATTCCTAGGTAGGCATCCTTTTGATGATTGTAGAGATTTGACTACTTAGAAGACTCTAGACTCAAGTTCTATTTCAATGGATCCAAAGTGAGGATGAGCTTTACCAGCTTTGCCAGAACGAGTACTACATCTCAAATAGGCCATGAAGGGCATAATGATGAGCCTAAATACAGAGTGGGGATGCACCATTTTTTATTGGCTAGATGATAAATTGTTGATGCTTGTTGGGTGGTTAAGTTAATTCCTTCAGTATCAGAGTAGGAAACCAACTTCTCCTTCTGAAAGTGTACCCACCTCTCTCTCGAGTTGCACATTTGGGCTTGAAAAGTAACTTATCCTCTAAAGGAAGGGTAGAAAGGCAAAAGAAATGCAATGAGTGAGGACACCACTCCATATAGGATCTTTCTAGGCAAAATTTGTGTTCATTATAGGAAGTGTCATATTCAAAATATGACATTTTCGATTCTATAGGCCCATTAAGAATTTTGGATCACCTATAAATTATAAATAAAATATATAAAATATTAAATTGTCCCAAATATAAAAAATAAAATAAACACACTTAATGTACATAAAAATTTAAATAATTTAAATAATATATTAAGTTTAACATCAAAATAAATCTACATTTTTTTAAAAATTTCGCATAAAATCAAGACAATAAATATATTTAAAAAAATCAATAATAAATCTTAATAACTCTAGGTATTGCATGTATTTAATGGCAATACCTATAAATATAACCACTTCCCAATAATTTTCCAACTGCATAATCTATCTGTAAAGATATAATGGTTTTCCTGTATGAGATTTGAGTTTATCTTCGCTCAGTAAAATTGCGGTCTTGTCGAGTATATCTGTGATCCTTTGTAAATCAACTGTCCTTAAATTCCCACTTTCTCTTAAATTCCAACAAATTGTTACAATTGTTGACTCTTAGCCCACACAACAACAACAAAAAAGATTAAAAAAAATAAGCATTTAAGGGCATCTTAAAAGCTAAAAAAAACAATAGAATTGAAAAGTGTGAATGTTGGCATTGATTAATGAATGCCTTTATGAAGCTGTGTAAATACAGTGCCTGTAGTGAGAAATGATTCTAGGCCATATGATGAAGTGATGGATGCAAATTTTAATATAATCAACTCCATGGATCGATGTGGAGAGAGCATTGACGATCCAATTGAATCGGTGGAGCATAAATTCAGTTTGTCAAGTTTTGAGAATAATTCCCCCAAAACAAATTGATACAAACTATAGCAAAAATTATATGTTTTTATTAAAGTTGCTACAAATTAGTCCAAATAATTGGCCTCACCCATTCATATATATCCCCTTGTCGAGGACATAATAAAGCAATGAATCTCATCAAAGCAATATATAACGTATAAAACTTGGCAAACATTTAGGGACAGAGCCTATAGGTACATTAATGCTGCATGTCAAATAAAATCTGGTAATGTTAATTTTATCAACAGATCCAATGTATGGTATTTAGAACTTGTTAAGTGTTTATGGACAAAGGTACATCATATTCTCATGAATAATTCAGCCATCAATAAAACAATGAATCTCATCAGGGCAATATATAACGCATAAAATGTGCCAAAGATTTATAGATAGAGGTACATCAATGCTAAATGTCAAATAAAATCTGGTAGTGTTAATTGTATCCTCAAATCAAATGTATGATATTGGAACTTGCTAAATGTTTATGGACAAAGGTACATCATATTCTCATGAATAATTTAGCTATCAATAAAGCAATGAATCTCATCAAAGCAATATATAACATATAAAACCTATCAAACATTTATGAATAAAGATACATCAATGCTGAATGTCAAATAAAACCTGGTAATGTTAATTGTATCCTCAGATCCAATGAAGGTACATGATATTCTTATGAATAATTCAACTATCAATAAAGCAAGACAAACATTTATGAATAGAGGTACATCAATACTGAGTGTCAAATAAAATCTGGTAATGTTAATTGTATCCTCAGATCCAATGAAGGTACATGATATTTTTATGAATAATTCAACTATCAATAAAGCAAGCCAAACATTTATGAATAGAGGTACATCAATACTAAGTGTCAAATAAAATCTGGTAATGTTAATTGTATCCTCAGATCCAATCAAGGTACATGATATTTTTATGAATAATTCAACTATCAATAAAGCAAGCCAAACATTTATGAATAGAGGTACATCAATACTGAGTGTCAAATAAAATATGGTAATGTTAATTGTATCCTCAGATCCAATGAAGGTACATGATATTTTTATGAATAATTCAGCTATCAATAAAGCAATGAATCTCATCAAGACAATATCAATAAAGCAATGAATCAAGGCAACATCAATAAAGCAATGAAACTCATAAAGGCAATATATAATGTATAAAACCTGCCAAACATTTATGGACAGAGTTGCATCAATCCTAGTTGTCAAATAAAATCTAGTAGCGTTAATTTTATCCTCGTTTGATCTGAGGAAGTTTTTTCTTTTTCCGGTTTGGACTATCAACCGAATCACTGCCAATTCACTTTATATGTTTATGTACATTCTATTCGTTTGCTATATATTCATATAACAAACCCAACAACTTAAATAAACCAAATACTGTACATAGTGTTCTCAATCAAATGGGGCTAGAATGCCGCTAATATACGCATATCTAAGCGCAACATACAGAATGAATAAACGGGAATCCTAGATACCATTAGTTTTTGGAAGACATGGATTGGATTGTTGTGCAGGTTTCAGTGTGATAAGCATACTTTTACCAACGACAATAGTCTAGCACGTACCTTTAGTTTTGCAGATTTCCTACCCACTTCTTACAATCATACACAGAGCAGAAAGCCCGCAAGCAAGTGAAGGCCAAAAGTATCATTGTAGCTATCAGAGATAGGAATTACCACAACCCGAATATATGTTCATTCACGAATTCCACCATGGCAACATTCCATTTTCTATTATAGTATCCGTCACATCCTTTATAACATTGTCAAGATATCAAACCTTTGTGAACTTAACGCACTTACCCATGATGTTCGACAGGCTTGCAACCTCTCCATTGCTTTCTAGGTGGTTGCAAATAATTCCACTTTGTCTCAACAACTTCACATCCTCTTCGGTGTTGATCATTCCGTTCATTAAATCAGTATATCCTGTAAAAACCATCGCACCTGGTGCAGCTGAAGCTTCGAATGCCACCATATTTCTGAGGATCACCTCTGTGTTGCTGTCTAACTTTACTTTTGGAAGGTAAAGTGTGGTCATCTTCTCATCAAATTTTATTGAGTTGAGATTTCCATCTGAGTTCTCAAAAGTCAAAGAGCATATCCAATCAAATATAAATGAATTGTAATCCATCATATTGGGTTTCCATGACAAGAAAGTTTCAATTTCAGCCTCAAATGATGGGAAATGGAAAAAAAGTGTGTTGGATGCTTCAGAGGACTATCTAAAACTATCAACATAAGACCTATTCCCGACATTACCACTTGCTATGGGGAGGAGCTATTTGTATGTAGTTTTTGAAAATAAATGGTTTAATTGTTATTTTGGTAAAAGAGGAGAGATATCTATGTATATATTTCAATCCTCTTAACTAGGTTTATGAGGCACTTGGAATCACCCATTGTATCATGTTAATGAAAACTTGGAATCACCCATTGTATCAAGTGGATAATGACAAAAACTTGGAACCACCCATTGTATCAAGTGGATTTGTACATTTAGTAATGATGATAATGAAAACTTGGAATCACCCATTGTATCAAGTGGATTTGTACATTGATATATTAGCGGCATCATTTTTAAAGCGGCCAGAATTTGTGGATTTGTACTTTGATAAATTAGCGACACCAATTTTAAAACTGCCAGAATTTTAAAGCAACAATTTTAAACTATTGACAGTGTTGTGCATGTTATCAGCACCCGTAGGCACACTTATCATGCTTTCAATACCTTAGCATAGAAATAATACACATGGAGAATATTATATACATTAGTGTACTACTTATATTTACCTTGTCGAATGGTTATGTATAGAGTAGCGCTATTGTTCACTCCCATATGAAGAATGCTGCGAAGACAATAATATCCATTATTTAGTGAAAAAAGCATTCCTCTCTCTCTCTCTCTCTCTCTCTCTCTCTCTCTCTCTCTATATATATATATATATATATATATCCACATTCAAGCTCAAAAATCTTGGCGATGCTAAAACAGGTTTACAAAATTTACTCATTTAACCCGAAACACCTGCGAAGACTGTCTTTAATTTCTTCTTCATACTAAAAGCAACAGTGCAGTCCCTCTCTGAGAGCGCGGTTTTGAATCCCATGCTATTCATTGGAAATAGCCACTGTGGTAATCTGATTGTAATTCCCAAATTAGTTCATGTTAACATATACATTACTATACGAATGTCCATTTCCATTGATGGAAACGGTCATGAAAAAAACATGGAATTTTAATTAGAGAATAAGCAATTCCCACTAAAGTTAAACGTATAATTCTTTACATTTGTACAGCACTGAAATCAAGGAAGTCACATATTCTTGTATTGAAAGGAAATCTATTCATTTCGTCCTCTTCCGTCCTTATTTTATCAAACATCTGTTCTTCCTTTCCTTTTTTATTTCCATGTTATGTCTATTACATAATGATAACTCAAAGGAAAAAATATGAGCAATAAATAATTGATGTCGCAGCCTTCGAGTCCTCTGAAGGATTTGAATGCTGAAAATTTACTAGTAAACCCTAAAAGGAAAGAAGTATGTAGCAGGGAAAAAAAAAGAGTAAAGTAACTCACCTCCCCTTAATTTGTTCCTTAATACTTACTAACCATCATCATAATCAACTAAAGGATCAGTCCGGTGATACCCTTGAAGGTAAATTCCCCAACTTCAATTCAAGAAGGCCTAGAATTGTAATGTTCAGGCTCTCCGACATCAGCTTGCCAACAATAGTACTGTAAATTAAAAAGATGAAGAAATCTCACCGTCGTGCCATTATTAAAGTGATAATAGATGGAGAAAATTAGAACACAGCATGATAGATGTTCATCTTCTTTGCAACCTATAGATCCCATAGAAGAAATGGATTGTAAGTGATACAACACATAGGAGGAGCATCCCCCTCCCCACATTCAGCCACTGGATCAGCTGCTCCAATGAGCAAATAAAACCTAGATGCTCTTACCAAGTAGATCAAGTTTTAGATTCAATTAATATAAGCAACATCAATCCTAAAATGAATATTTCCCACACAAAAAAATTAGTTATCTTTGGTTTCCATGGTCTAGGTGAAGGATATGGCCAACAGTAATGAAGATATTTTCATGGCTCACACTTGAAAATCAACCTTCAGTATCTCACTGTTCTCACACTTACTGTTGTTAAAAGATGCCCAATGCACCATCTCTTTCACACCTCTGCATATAAACGAGTCATTATCACCAATTCTAATCAATAGTAAATGGAGAAATTAGAAAATAGGAGAAATTAGAAAACATAGTAAGCGTGTAACACCAAATCACATCTTTAAATTATCCAGAAAAACACCTAACTAGCTATCCTTATTGAAAGATATGGCTTTCATTTTTTCTTAAGCCTTTTAATATTTTAAATTTATTTTTTAATTAAATTCAAATTATATTTTTACAATTTAGGTTTAATATAAAAATCCGTTTTTAATGTTACTGGGTTAAACTAAGTCAAAATATAATTATGAAACTCTAAATATCTAGATGGAACATCGTTAAACCACTCAATCTTTTATTTATCGATCTATATATAATCATTCCACCTACATACTTTTCACAATATTAGATTAAACAATGTTGATGGAAAATAATAATAATAATAATAATAATCTATTTTTAAGGTCACCGCCAAGCGAGACATCAATTTTGGTGTATGAGACTCCCTTGTTTGTGGGACAAGGGACCCCTCTGCGTAGTGATTTAACTGATAAAGTCTACAGAGGTGTACATACACTACCCCCTCTGGATTTAAACCAATGACCTCCTAAAAAGTTATAGATACTCCGTCTGCTAAAAAGTATCTTATTGAGGATATATATAAGATGTTTGTATATTTTTAAAGGCAATAATCTGACACGGTTTCCCTATACGATAAAGCTCATCTCCACGCACCATGCTCTTATTTGGATTAAGAGTAGAGAATCGATCAAATTGCCCCAACCAGCATCACCATCTCCACTGCACTATGAACGATTTGATTATGATCAAATGAGAAACTGCTTAAAGTTGATATTTCAAAATTAAAAAGTTGTTGGCATGGTTAACAGTTTTCTAGTCTTAGCCTTCTCTGCTAGCATTCATCTATTTGGAAGCTAATTGTTAAAATAAATAAATAATTGTCTACAATGATATAGGCTTGTAAAGTAAAAAGTGAAAGCTATTCGAGTTGGTCCCATGTTACCTTCTAAATAAAGATACATTGATAAGGAAGTATAGTTTTAGGTTTTTATAAGGATAGATACCTAATGGTATGTTCTGATAAAAGTTCAGAACTGATATTATATGGAAGAAGAATATTGTAGAACTAGTTTTTTATATTATAGAATATTGTAGATACCTGCAACACATGATTCATAAATGTATCTGATACTAGGAAGTGCACTAGCTAGACCTCTAGAAATGACAAATAGATCAATCATTCCAGAAATTTTCTTGGTAAATTTCCTTTCAATAACCAATTAATAAAAACAAAGAAAATTCTGAGGGAGAAAGCTTACATGCCACCCATAAGTAAAGAAACAAGAGTCACAAAAATCGATCCTCCACTTGCACCATGATACATAACCAATGTGCTACCATACCAAGCGTTGAACGTCCAAACACTTAAGGCCACTCCTCCTATTCCTACCGCCATGCCTTTGGCAAGACCTTGTTTAAGTCCAAGCTTCACAGTTCCATGAAGCGCATTCGAGAAATTGGTCATTGTCCTCTCCTCTCCAACGAAGGAATAGACCATCCTGATTGATGAAAGAGCTTGCTATGCAATATTTCTGGCTATGTTATGGGCTCATTCGAATTACTAGAAGTCACCAATAGAGTTTTCCCACAAAATATCCCTGGAAGAATGATCAGTAAGAAGACGAAAGGAAGTGCCACAATTGCTAGTCTCCATGTCATGTAGAATGCCACAAAATAACTATCGATGAAGAAATATGTATTCATAATGGGGAGAAGGATTGAATTCTTAATTATAGATATCTCCTCGACAGGGTATTGTTGCATGGTATTGGTTGCTGAAGAGAGTGTGCTCGTGTTATATTGTTTATATATGTCAGAGTGGGATAAATATAATATATGATACGTTGAAGCTGCAGAGAAATGCTATGCCCATGTTATCTTCAATGAGGCCGGCATTGATGTCAAATTTTGTTGCTTGGATGCCATCAATGGTGTTCTATGTTTGCTTGTTTTAAATAAAAGTTGGAGAGTGGTGCTTTCATTCAATTTCTTAACAGCAATGTCCGTCCCATTAGGGAGTCTTCCCTGTTTATCAAACGCATTAAATTTGATCAGCTAACATTAATCCATATAACTGAACATAACCATCAAATTCATTTTGGAAATTATACCTTATAAACTTCACTGAATCCTCCCTTCCCAAGCATGTTGTTTCTATAAAATTTCTCTGTTGAATTTCTCAAAATTGCATAATCAAAATAAACCTGTTCAAAAATTTCCCTTGCGGATAAATTCTCATCTGCATGAGAACAACAATTGTCTCAGAATGATTGAATCAAATAAATTCAATAAAATCTGAGCAATGCAGTTAATTTGGAAGCAATGATATGTAATCACCTATTGAAAGGTAGCTCTTTCGATTTTTAATACAGACATGGTACATTACCAAACACAGAACCGCTATCAAAGTTGTTTTGTAATATTTTGGATGACGATTTCCCCATCGATGGTGTCAAACTCGTAACTTGATTAGTTTTCAAATTTGGCAATGCTGCGTTTAAAATGAAATCAAGACAATAAACAGACATGATATATGAGAATCAAACATCAAATAGTTGCGACAAAACTAGAAAACTCATACAAGTCTAGAAAAATGAATAGGTTGTGTAGCGCAGAAGATAGTTAGCCTCGAGACCTTGGCCTCCACGCTTGGGAAGACAAGTGACTACCAAAAGAAATCAAAGAGACCTTAGTTGTCATTGTATTATCAATTTGGATGACAGTTTAATAATTGCTATCAATAAAAATCAAAGAGACCTTAGTTGTCATTGCAGCTATAAGGTAGCGTTTACCCATGAATTCACCTCCAAGTTGCAGATGTCTTAGCTGACATTGTAAGTGATATTTAAGAACATTGAAGTAGACGTCAATGTCAAAACAGATGATCCAGATTCTTGATTGGAAATTTCGCGAAAGCAAAGAAGTGGATTTTTTTGTAATATCTACGAAAATTTTATCGGTCACGTCTGCTCTGCTTATTTTGTGTCATCAAATCAATTCAATTCATTGCATTAAATACCAAATAACTTTATGGAATTTATGCCATAGTCTCAGAATTGTCCTATTCGATGTTAACATGTAGGTAGTACTATTAGAAGATTTTTTTTATAAAACTGAACTGACAATCACCTAGTTCGTTTTCATGTTCAAATTTGATAACCATGCAATTTGGAAAAAAATCAACTTATAAAAACCTTCATACAACACGGTTGTGCAAAAAATATCGTTTTGTCCGGTAAGAATAATGTCATGTTCAAGATTATAAGAATACTATCATATTTAAAGATTACAGAAAGGTATTGCAAACATTTGAGATATGCAAATATAAATAGTTTATCAAAGAACCTTTAATAGAGTTAATTTCCACTACGTCTACCACATACTGGTGAAACCCTCATGAGCATGGATTGTCTTAAAATATCAGACTAAGACTGGTACAAGTCTTGAGATATTAAAATCTCCTCTGTAATTGGCAGAAGCTATATAGCCCACTTTTTTAACTAATCAAAATATCAACATTTATATGAATTTTTAAAAAAGAAAAAAAAAACAAACAAAAGAAATTGATTCATCGAAAATTTTAATTGATTCTTCATGATGTTAACATTCATTTCATATTACAATATATTTCTCTATTATTCATGAAACAATAAAGAAGGTGAAGGGTGAAGGGTGGGCACTTATAATATTAGAGAAATGCTAAAACCAGAGCTAAATTATTCATCATGCTATTGTATTTTATTATTTCGGAAGCTAGTTCACCTTATTGGGATTGGGGAGAAATGAAGATAAACGAACGATCTGGTGCCTTTTATGTTGCCTTGATAGCTTCTTCTGTTGCTGCCGCTGAAAAAATAACACTGCTCTTCTTATCAACCATGCCGACCTCCTCCTATTCTGGGACAGATGGAGATCATTTGACATGGTATATGATAATAATTTATGATTAAGAGATGATGTAAGCAATTCCTTCTCTTTGTGGCCTATTTCTTGCAAGTCATAAGCGTTGTAGTTCTGAGGATCTTTATCCACATGCAATTCATGAAGGCAGGTTCTAATTGATGTGCTTAAATTTTGTTTCTGATGTATTATAATAAATTATACACGATTCTATCACTTTTTCAATACCGCACTTTGTATATTCATTTAATCATCATTTTACACATGTTTGAACTTCACTATGCTTGTGGCAATCTGGTTCACTAGCCATTATAACATGACTTCTACTTCTCCCAAAGTCTTTGACACAGAGCATTGTGATGTGTTACGAGTAACTAGGGCCAACGTCAAAAAGAGAAAATACATAGATAAACTCTTAAACTTTTATGTTAGAAACATGTGTAATATTAAAATATCAAATGAAGAAGGTTAAATATTTTATAAATTTGTATTTTTTTTATATTATTAGTGTAATTTAGTTAGGCATTTTAGTTAAAATTGCAATTCCTCCTGCACGTATAATTGAAAGTTTTCAGTTTTTTTTTTTCCGAATTTCTTCAATATCTACTCCAGCGTAAGCAACGATGTTGAATGCATTTTCTCCGTCAAAATTGAAAGTCTACTTGCTTGCTAGAATTCTATCCACAGACATGACACACAATAAAGATATTAGAGAATTTCCTGATAATCTGTCATCAATGTGTATCAAATAAGAAAAGACAGTAAATATTTTGGACTTGAAGATCTTGAAACTTTTGATTTCTGGTGCATTCCATTTGAAACAATCAATGCATGAATGCTACAATGCAGAGTTTCTCTAGAATTCTTGGTATAATACTTCATGTTATTCTATCTGTTAGGATTATATGATGTAATAGAGTATAACGCAAGAACACAACAAGATCTCACTATGAAATTGCGCCCAATGCATGTGGATAGAAGTAAATTGTAGTAAAATGAAGCACAAACCAGCCAGGCCACACAAGCCATCAACGCAAAGCAACAGGGCATTGGGCGTTGAGAGTTGCATAAGAGAAGAAGGAAGGATTATGCGTGAGAGCAAGCCTCCCCTTAGTAATAAAAAGAAGAAAGGTCCAAGAAACCGTAGTGTAAACCCCAATTCGACAGCCTTGTCGTCAAAGCAAGGCCATGCCTTAAACACATCTACACCAGTGATACCAATGTTTCCATACTTGACAACTCTTCAATAAGCCACAAATCCATGGGATGTGGATTTAAGCCAAGCTACGTAGGTCCATGTGAACTCGATCCGAAGTCCATGAGTCTAGGGATTCTCGTGGTCCCAATGAAGACTCTGATTCTTATCAATGAAGAATCCAAGTCTTATATCCTGGACGTTTCAAACGATGAGCTTGACAATCCCCCAATCCCGTTCTTGACTCCAAAGATGAAGTCTGTCAATCTACTAAAGCTGCTCGTCAATCTCCGAGGCCCGTTCTTGACTCCAAAGACGAAGTCTGTCAATGTACTAAGGAAACATCAGATGGTTTGTCTGAAAGCACTGATATGAAATCCCTTGCTAAACAGTTTTCAATATATCAGAGGACGACTTTGAAAGATATCAACCGTTTTCATATCAGTTTTCAATATATGAGGATGCCTAGGATGCCAGCCAGCTCAAAGATTATATCAATAGATTATGCAAAGACGTCTTAACCAGCTTTCAAGTTTAATAACTTGTAGAGAATAATGAATCATGAATTTTAACATATGGAATTGCTGGAAATAAACTGATCAATACATAAATTCTCCAACAATATGAGATTGAGAGATAATGTACGATATCATCGTCCCAGATGTTAGAATGATGGTTGCTAATGCATCTATGTGCATCATCAGCCGCAACGTCCCAGATATTAGAATGATGGTTGCTAATGCGTCTCTATGCATCATCAGCTGCAACAATGAAGCTCACATGATTGCATTGAGCTCCTGGGCAATTCGATTCTTGACGTTTTCTGGGTTCAATTGTTGCTGCAATCCTGCACTCAACTGAGAAGGGGGAGGATTGCGCTCAACTAAGAAGGGGGAGGTGGTGGAGATAGACTTATCTCCCATGATCTAGAGGAAGACTTTGTTTAAGCCCATGTAACTTGCCACGTTACACTGAACTAGGTAACCGCGTTCCTCATTCATGCAAGTCATTGATTGCAGAGTGCCATAGACTGCAACGTTGTCATATCACTGCAAATTGCTGGTTTTTCAGGGTGTCAGTGAGTGAAGTGTCAGTGTCAGAGGCTAAAATGAAAAAGTAATTCTACAATAAGATAGTGGATGAAAAAAACTTTACAAAAGCTGTTAATTTTTGTCTAAAACCATAGCATAAATTACAACAATTGCAAGGGCTACATTTGTTTGTTATCATTATGGAATACTAAATGTGCCTGGGGATTGTTGCAGTCGATGGTTGACAGTGCAGTCGATGATTAGCATCCGGTTTATGTTTCTCCCTCCAACTGTAACTTTATCATGCAAACTGCTACACGGTGCTTACGCAAGCTTGCGGCCGAGTCTTGGGGCAAAATGTCCCAGGCCTACGTCACCTATATAAACCAATAAGAAGTAAGATAAATCAAGATTTAAATAATTCCCCCAAAAAAATTGATACAAACTATATCAAAAATTATATATTTTATTAAAGTTGTTACAAATTAGTCCAAATAATTGGCCTCACCGATTCATATATATCCCCTTGTCGGGGACATAATAAATAAATAAAATAACTAAAACATATAAAAAAACAAAATAAATAAAATAAATAACAAAAACCTATAATAAACAAAGGTATTCATTTTTTCCAAAACAAAGAATTGGTGCATCCCCGTGAACCTCAAACCCTTTGCTGAACATCAGAATTCATGTCCCTTGGTGAGATGCATAATGTGGAAAACCACCCATTACTCAGTATTGGAAGTGAGATAGATTGTAGCAGAGACGAAGCTTATTGAAGCATTGCCATTAGTTTATTAAGCATTGGTAATGGTTGCATTCGATAGGTGGTAGTGATTTCATTTTGGTACCAAATTTCACAGATTTCTTTGTAGAAAATCTAGTGTCTATCAAGGTTTGTCATGGTTCTTTGATAATCGGGATTTATAAATTTCTTATCATTTTTTTCATTTGATTTCATGTATCTATTTGCCCAAGTTGTGATTTTCTTCGAGTTTTATGATTTAGGGTTGTTTTGTGAATATTCTCTACTGAATAGAGTTCAGATCCGGTAATTCAATTTTACCTAGGGAGGATGAAGGCTCTGGAAGTTCACTAAAAGAAGATTTATCAACACTCTTCATGCTGAATAGAGAGATCTTCCTTTACCTATGTCCATTCAAGATAATATGTCGCACTCCCAATAAGTAAGAAATAAAAAGGTTAGTTGTGTCTCATCATGCCCTTTTTTACCATGTGATTTAATGAAAGAAAAAAATGAATAGTCAGGGGGCCATACAATCCTTGACAGATCCAAGGATGGCTAGATTTCTAGCTAGTTACCTCTCCTTGAACAAGGATGGATTTATCATGAATCTGGCCCCCGTATACCTCAACTCTTGTTAGTCTCAGAGGGGTAAAAATTTCACATGCACTAGATAGATTATGTGGTACTATTTACACTAAGGTTTTCCTCAACTCTCATGTAGGTTAATAGAAGTGGTTTTTGGTCATATTCTACAACAAGTTGAATGAAAATTATACTATGTTCTGTGCAACAAAAAAAGAGACATACTCTCTCAGTGATTGACGTTAGTTTTTATGTTCTATTTGAAAACAATTAGTTAGTATGTATAATTTGCTCTTTTCTGTATAAATAATCAAGTGCAAACCTCCATCAATATAATTTATTTTATTCCCAATTCTACGTAATAGATAATAATGATAATCTTCCAGCAACATGTGTGATTCCAAACAACTTGATATTGCTTATTAATAGTTTCCAAAGTAATTTTTAGCCACCGTTGATCTCTTCAATTCATTGTTTCATATTTAGTTGCTGTAGTTTGATTATGGATAGACTATTCAACTAGATCAACACCATTCAGTAAACACATCTAACGACACATATACAATATGGTAATGAAATTAGGCTTTGACTCAAGGTTTCCAAGCATAAATTCCTTTTATCAGTTGAGGCATCAAATTGCCATCACAAGGTTTTCACCAGAGTCGCGGCTGCGAACAAAATCTTGAACCAAAGAACAACAAAAAACTTTAATCAACCAAAAAACCATGTCAAATCTAGAGAAGGATTAAATGGATTCAAATTATAAAGGTTGTGAACAAAATTCTAAGAGAGATCAGACTCTATAGCTCCAATGGAATGATTTAATACTCAAGTCATATTGAAACAAGGACTTCCTTCAAGTAAAAAGTATCCTCCAAGGTTGAGCGTTTGATGAAAGAAGAATTTCACTGGTGTTCTCGATCCTATGTATTCATGGCTAAAATTACTTGTAAATGGAACCGAATGCCTCTAAGAATGAATTTTATGGATTGGATCAACACTCATAAGCCTCATGTGATAGAGTGGTGATAGATATAGAGCCTTTATAACACATCAATGTTGATTGTGCCAAGAAAGGTGCACAAACCTCTTGAAACAAGAATCAAAGGTGGATCTTCCCTCAAAGAAAGTGAGGACAAGCCATGGGGCAACCCGTGCAAAAAATTCACCATACAGTGTTTAAAAAACAACATAATATGCCATGTGAACTACCAAGGACTAATAATGATGAAGTGATACTGTTGATTCAATGCTAAGAGATAGGTCTTTGTGGCTGCAATATGCCCTAGGACCCTTTTATGTTGTTGTTCTTTACACAAATTGCACTGAGACTGGATTGCTACTGACTAGGAGGTCAAATAGGGCCGAGAATTGAGGATGTGCCCAACAACATGGATATTTAGGGTCATTACTGATATTCATTACACCATAATTCACATAGAAACAAACACACAATCGCTGAAAAATAGTTCAAACACTGTTTTTGTTAAACACAATAGTTTGAACCATAATAGCATAATTTGGTGTGATTGGCTTTTTATGTACCGAAATTTCTAAGAAATTCGGTTTTTAGAATATTCCATATATATGTAATACTGATAAGGGTTAATTTTGAAAATTGATTTTTAAAAGCAAAATTTTAATTATTCAAACACTATAAAATAAATACCTTTCAATTTCATACTTTGTAATTCAATTTAATAGGAATAAAAATATGCCAAAGAAGATAAATATGCAAATATAATAGCAACAATAAATATTGGTTACCAAAACCATGTGCCCAAAACCACTTACATCCTTGCACATTAGAGAATCAAAATTAACCCTAACATAACTTACAAATTCATTAATTAATTCCAAATGTAAGTAGTGATAAATATTATTTACTTTCTTTTGTTTTTGTTTAAGTAATTTTGGTTTTAAGAAATATTGTATATGTTTAACTATATATAGACCTTATATAGATTGTTGTATATTTAATTAAAAATATTATATATAAGAAGTCTACTTCCATATAATAGTAGCATTTAAGGATGTCCAAAAAACTAGATTTCTATAAGTTAGAACCAACATAGATCCATCTTAAACGTGGATCTATCAAACACAGCGAGGGATACAATTTCTTGAAGTGCTTTTAGTTATTGTCTAAGTGGATTATTTTCTACTTGTATTTCAAAATTTAGTACCAATAAAATATCATTTTTTTTAGGCAGTTCCATTCTCTTTTCTCGAAACACGGTAACTTTTAAGTTATGGTAAATTTGTAATAACCTTAAGCTTAATGTCCGATTCTTGAAAATATCATGAAATTATACTTTTTGGGGTCCTAGGAGGAGCACAATTTTCATTTTTTAATTTCATAATATTTTTGTTTGGCCTTGATCTTGGCCCTTAAATTCTTGAATTTTGACATTCATTTAAACTATTTATCATAATTTTCAT
>LPNX010813696.1:0-27732 GCA_001517045.1 Pseudotsuga menziesii | reverse complement strand
CTTTGAATGCATTTGAAGCATGTCTGAATCAAAAGTTATTTTGGTTAGTGCCCCGCCATTACGGGTGGATCTTTGTTTTGGTCTTCTGCCGTTGCGGAAAGAAATACTCTTTCATCTTCCGATCCGTTGGTTTTCACATCGGCCGATATTTTGGTTTATGTCGGAAGGATTTGTCATTTCTTTCTCTGCCGTTGCAGATAGAAAACCACTTCCTCTCCTGATCATTGCTTCAATGTTCCATTTCCTGCCTATGTTATTTTTTCTGATCCCGTAAGTCGGGGGGCTTCCGCCGTTGCGGAAGGCCGTATTTTTTGTGGCTTCACCGTTGCGGCTGCCAAAGCTCTAAACTCTCCGAGACTTTAGTATTTTCTCTTCCGATTCAAGTCTTGATGTTGCGGATGGTGGTACACTTTACGGTTCCGTCGTTGCAGATGAAATAAGTACCAGCCCTTCTGATGCAGAATTGTTTCGCTTCCGATTCAGATTTTACCTGTTGCGGATTGATTTACCCTCCGTGGCTCCACTGTTGCGGCTCTGGTTTCACTTCGGTCTCGACGAATAGTCTACCGAGGTTCCACTAAGTATGGTACGTGAGTGGTTTAGCATTTTGGCCATCTGCCGTTGCGAAAGAAGGTTGGCTTTCAGCTTTCGATCCAAAAGTGGTCCGCCGTTTGATATGCCGCGAGTGTTGACCTTATATATATGGGGTCGAGGGGTTTATTATTCTATTGTTATTTTTAACTGTCGTGCTCTGTCGCTATCGTGCTGTCGATCACTCAAGTTTGTTCAGACCCCATTGCTGTTACCTGCATCTAGGTGGCAACTGTAGAAGCTCGACCATCTTCGTCCCGCCACATACGCCAGATACACATTAGTGCCAAGTAGGCTTCTATTGCCTTTCCCCGTTCCGTTGAATGTTTGGTGGTTTCGGTTTTCCACGGTTAGGTATTACGGCTGTTTCTTTCCCCATGATTGCATGTATATATTGTGGTTCTTGGTGACATTGCTATCCGCGGGGAGGGGCATTTTGACCCGCATAGTTTTTTTTTCCACCGCCGTTGTCGTGCGACCCTGCACGTAGAGAATGAGGGGGTTTGGCGCAAATGAACGTTACACTGTCTGCACCAAACCACCCTGTATGATAGCATTGTGGGTTGGAATAGGTTCCCGTGACCTTTAATTTTAGGGTTGGACAGTTGGTCTCGATTTTGTGCTACCTGCAACATTTAAAACCCAACCGTTTTCACCTATACGTTTCCGCCCAACCCCGTTCGAGCTCAGCGTCGAATTCCTAGCCGATTGAAAGGGATATGCCATTGCTCTTAGTTTATTGACCATAAGTGTGTGGGCCGGGTTTTGTTAAGGCGTCATTGAAAGCCTGCGTAACTGATACTGTCTTTTCCACGCAGCAAGATGACCATGGCGTGCATAGAAAGCCGAAATGTATTGCATATTAATGTAGATCTATTTATGTCCTAAATATGGTTGATAGAATTGTTTAATATCATACAGCAGTGGTAGCTTCCACATTTTACTGCATATAACTATTTCCCATCATGCTAGATATAGACAAAGTCATTGAATAATGATCATTGCGTTTACTAGTTCTGTTAGTTAAGCCATTTCAGTTTATACATGCATATACTTGCTTCATTGACTGATTGCTATCATGTTAAACATAGAAGAAATGGCACACTGCACATTGATGTATACCAGTTTGTCACTCAGCCAAAAGGGCTTAATGTTACAATTTTATGGTAGGAAGAGCTCACAATGTCAAAGAGACAAAAGAAGAAAGTCCCTGTGGTTGAAGAAGAGCCAGAAGTAGAAGTTGTCACTAGGACAGAATACATATATGAGGACACTAAGTGTATTTCTGGTGTTGAACCTGAGTACCAATGGGGGGAACTATATAGACTGATCACGTGCAGAGAAGTTCCTGACATAGGATTGGAAGAAGAGTCCATATATGCCAACATAGAAAGATCTTCACTGATTAAGATTGCCACTGGACCAGAGTTGTTCCCGTGCTCTGAAGTACTCGGTTGGATTCTGCCCCGCGCAGATGTCACAACAATGATTCTAAAAAATGTTGAAAGATAGGGCTATGCTGCATATAGCCCTGTATATGTATCTCTGGCCTACCACCTGCCAGAAGCCCAAATATTTTTATCTGATGATTGGCTGAACAATATTAGAATGGACTTGGTAGAGACTCTTAAAAGGATGTTGTTGCAGGGAAAACATTACAGATATAGACCGACGGGTGATTAGGATACGACAAGCTTAAGGGCCCCCTATAGGTTCATAGCTTTAATGCTGAACATGATTTTTGGGAGAGCCCATGGCAGGCTCTTCAAGTTAGAGTGGATACCCATCATTTTCCATGTTGCAACCCAGGGGACAATTTTCAACTGGGCTAGCCTTGTATCAAATAGTCTTTCGACTTGCTTGGACTCAGCTTTGGGAGGAGTGGCCCAAAAGAGGTCTGAGTTCTATATGAGTTCCATACTCATCGATTGCATATTGTGTAATCAGCCTTTCCCCGAACTTGGGTGCATCTGGGATAGGTAAATAATGCCTTTCTATGCTGCCTATAAACCGCTATGGGCACACAAATATCACAGCCGTTATCGATAAGTATGTGAACACTTTATCATGCCCTTGTACACACTCATTTTCCTGAAGGAGTGTGATTTTATGTCAGAGGAGGCACTGCAAGTAATAGAGGAGTATGCAGACTACTATTTGACTGAAAATGGCTTGTACTTCAGGATGTTTGGAGGTTCGAGAGCACCTTCCCTGCTGCCCAAATATGCAACTGATTACATTATTCACAAGGAGCCAGTTAGACAGGTATTCCTGGATGGAATAGGGAGCGTTCTGTTTGAACACAAGAAGACCACCTATCCTCCTTTTCCCTTCATGTTAGGAATCTACAAGTTTACCAGAGTGAAAAAGGATGACGAATTTGTAGAAGAACTGGAAAAGCTCCATTTTGGAGAGATGCCTTTCCGTAGAAATGATACTCATGGTAAAGTAGCTGAACATTGCAAAGCAAACAATGTGCATTTTGAGTATGCCCACCATTCGAATTGAGATTAATCCATCTTCCGAAATGCAGTAAACATGACAACCTTGAGAAGAAGGTTCAAGAAGAAGATCACCACCAAAGGTGGGAAGGGAGATGAACAAGCAAAGGCTGAGGAAGAAGCAAAGAGAAGAAATTAGGAATCCTAGAGGTTGGCATAAGAAGCTGCAGGGTGGCTGCACACAGAAGAAGAAGAAAAAAGGAAAGCTGCTCAGGAAGTAGATGAGAAAGCAGCAGAAGCAGCTAAGAAAGAAGAAGAAGAAAATAAAAGGAAGTTGGATGAGGAGCTTAAAAAGCAAGAAGCTGAAAGGCTAAAGCTGACACAGATAGAGTAGTTAGCTTCTGAAACAGCTGCAGGGTAGATCCAAGATGTGAAGAACCTCGAGGTTCAGGACCCACAAGTATCTGCTACCAGCACACCCATGGTCCCCACACTCAAGATGGTCCCCCTTGTACAGAAGGTGGGTGAAGAAATCCCGCATTTCAACACTGTTTATTATGATAGGGAAACAAAGAGAATAATGAAGAGAATAGAAAGGAAAGTTGAAACAGAAGGTTTTCCTGGTAAAATGATAATGGATACGCCTGTTATGTTGGGAACAGACCAAGATCTAAGATTCACCATTAGAGCCGGAGCAGCACCGATTCAAGCTTCGGAGGATAATGTAGGCAGGATTATAACAGACTTAAAGCTATCCAAAAGTTCTTCTGCTCAATTGAAAGACACCTTGAAGAAAGAGAGAGAGGAAGGAAATAGGCTGAAGCGAAAGTATGAAGACATGCAGAGGGAGATAAAGGCTTCTAGGGCTGAATTGTAGGCCTTCCAAGTAGAAAGACAGGTTATGGAAACTACACAGGAGGCTCCGGAGAAAGTGCAAAAAGAATGTCAAGAGCTAAGAAGTGAAAAGGAACAGCTGCTGGGAAAGGTAGAAGAGCTAGAAGAGCAGCAAAAGATCCTCTTGGAGGCCAATGAGTTGCACACCCAAGAACAGGAAAAGAAACATCAAGAGCATATTTCCCCTCTAACAACTACTCTGGGGGAAGCAAGGGAGCAGGAAGTTAACCTTCAACCATTCAAAGAGCATGTCTTGGCCCAGAAGGCTAAAATGTTGCATCTACAAACTGCTATAGAAGGAGAGAGGTGCAGAGTACTGCAGATAGATAGCCGATTGGAGGAAATTTTGGAGACCTCCTCTTACTTTATAGATCGATCTCAGGACTTCCTCGAAGTCCTGACCGCAAGAATGGCAAGGCTGGAAAACAATGAAGAAACCCCAGCAGAACTGCCGTCAAAGGATACACTAGCCTTCAAGCGAGATTATGACTTCCTGGAATTCGCTATAAATACCGTAGAGGATTTCAAGAAAGTATTTAAGAAGACGAAAGGAGCATGCATCAAGTTTTTCAGAAGGCTTCTCATCACCTACAACCGGTGCCAGATAGAGGCAGAGCAGAGGCTTGAGGTTTTCCCGGATCACAATGCCTTTGTAGGGCTGTTGCAGAAGAGATACCAGGAGGAGGAAGCCAAAGTACAATAGATTAAAGCACTGAATGATCAGATCTTGAGAAGCGAAGTAGATCATTCAGCTATCAGCGTGTAGCTTCTGGAGGATCAGCTTCGATTGAGTGCAGCCAGGATTGAGGCTATAAAGAACCAGGCTGCTAATTTTGAGATTAATATCCAATTTTTAGAGCCTTGTGCGTTTGAGGGCATTGCTGCTGAAGCTTCGGCATGGAAGAAATTTCTAGATGCCCAAGTGGGACCCTCCTCGTAAAGGATTGGTCAATTTTTGTAATATGTAACATTTTGTAAAAAACCTTTGAGAAAAGTCGAGCATTGGGAAACGAAGAGTTGGGAAGCCCAAAGGTTACTTTGGGCAGCCCAATCGTCTCACCTTTTTGTATAAATGTAATAGACTAAGAGGGAAGAAGGACTTTTTCCCAATTAGACATGAAGAGCTATATTGTAAGAAGAACTATTTCTCGTTGCAATAAAGAAGTATTGTTTTCCTGTTGGAGGAAGATTGGTGGCATTTCCAAATGTTATGCTGTGGATGGCTGAAAGATGAACTATTTTGTTTTTCTAGCTTTTTTGTCCATTAACCCTGAGATCGTTCTAACTCTCATAACCTATGTTCTTGTTTAAATGATCTCAGGTTTATTTTGTGGAATTACCACCATGAGTAATGTACGTTGTTCATAAAACAATTAGCTAACTGATTGTTGAAATATCTTTAATCATTCATGTGTTGTAGGAAGAAAAATCAGCTATCTGTAATTTCTCTTTATGATACATGCACAATTCACATTACTCACAAATAAGTTAAAGTTTGCTCCCCAGGGATAGATAGATAGATAGATAGATAGATAGTTAGTTTTATTTCTGCACATGTGATTTAGATGCTTGTGAGCCTAAGACGAGAGGTAAGAACCTACGCATCACATTGTGAATACTCCTTGCATCCTTATCACCCTGCATAGGTAATTAGGCATATACATATCATACTTAAGTCAAAAAGTACAAAAATATACACAGTGGACCGGGCCGCAACCGGTAAAACCTTTGTTTTTGTTACTTTGACCTATGGTAGCCGGACCGCAAACCGGATGGATTTCCCATACCAAACAGTCACGGGCTAGTTGGGAACGTTGATTGGGGAGAATCCCTTTCTGTTGTTGCCTGTGAATTTCCAGGCCTCAACAGTTCTGGCGCTAGAAGGAGGGTCGCCAGTGCATGGCTGGCCATGGAAACTTATTTTTCCCAAGATTACCCCACCAGCAGACGTCTAAAGCTTGTAACCTGACCCAATTACTTACAGGTTTCGGTTATACCTTTGAAGTAAGAAATCCTGTCCTCACCCTACGTTGCTCTTTGCTCAGACTCTTGCTCTTATACCTGTGCCTATGGCTTGCATAAATGTAAATCATCCCAACCCTTTGCCGGCATGGAGAGCTAGATCACCTTTGAACCTCACACCTCCCTTACATAACTTACCTCAAGCTTTTGATAAGCTACTTCCTAAGTTTGATCCTGATGAAAAGACTGCTGTAGATGACCACCTGCAAAGCTTTTATCTAGCATTAGAAGGGCTAAGGGATGGGGAGTATGAAGACGTGGTTTGCAGACTGTTCCCACACACCTTGAAAAGAGCAGTAGCATCCTGGTATTTCGTCTTGCCTGCAAACTCTATTCCTAATTGGGACACCTTCGAAAGGGTTTTCAGAAGTAAATACAAAGCCCAAAAAACACATGCCTCATTGATGAAAGGTCTTGGTTTGTTAAGAAAAGAGAAGAATGAGAAGGTACATAGTTTCACTCAAATATTTTCAATATACCTAAAGAACTTCTTTGAAGCTGACAGAACCTCAGACAAAGTCTTAGTTGAATATTATACCTCAGCCCTAGGACCTGAGTTGGCCATGTTTGCCAAGATGAAAGCCAAACCTACATTGGTAGAGACTTATGAAGAGGAAGAAAGGGTAGAGGCTGAAAGGGGAAGTGTAGAATATTATCTTGATTTACCTGGAGAGAAAACTTCAAATAGAAGAGATTTATTGTTGTCTAAACCTAAAGAGGAGCAATCACATGACTTTGAGGGAATGTTGAAAGTGATGCAGAAACTATCCAACCGAATCATAGATCTGGAAAAAGAAAGGGAAATGCGGAAAACTTACAAACCATACTATCCAAAAAAAGAGGATAGCAACCAATGGAAAACACCTCCACCAAATTTAGCCTCAACAAATATAACAAAAGTGGGAGGAGACAACTTCTGCACTTTTCACCAACAGCCTCATTCTGAAAAGAAGTGTCCTCAATGGTTGAATTCAGTGACATTGGTTATGAATAAGTTGCTAGATTCTAAATTGACCAAGGATAGTGGCAAAGAGGAAAAGAAAAACCAGACTATGGAGAAACAAGATAATGACACCATGTTTTCATGGGATGGTATCTCGTTGTTTGACACTGAAGAGAGCACTCTCAAAACTGAATGCACACCTACAACAACAAAAGACATGGATTTAACAATTTCGAAGATCAAAAGATTTCAAAAGAATGTCAAGAGACAGGCAAATGTCAGTAATAAAGATAAACCACCTAAAGTCACTACTTTCAACCCAAAAACAGAACCAATCATTGATCCTGTCAAACCTGCGGAAGATGTTGAGGAATAGAACGTTGGAAAATCTGAGGAAGTTAAAAAGGAGATACCCACCAAAAACCAACCCGTGGAGGAAAAGGTCAAATCAACTGGGGAAAGGAAAACTAGAACCCCACCTTTCCTTTTGACTCTGGAGATTTTGAACCATAAGGTGCATAATTGTCTGGTGGACTTTGGATCATCGGTGAATTTTATGCCTCTAGCAATCTGCAAAAAACTTAATGGACTGATTGGGACGTCACTCAACTAGACAAGACCAGTGTCAAAGTGGTGGGGGAGATGAAGAATGTTCTGATTCGATTGTCTGCAAATAAAAAGATATGTCAGTACCTTGATATTATAGTAGCATACATACCTGATGGCTATGGATTGATCTTGAATTGAGACTGGTCAGCATGACTATATGGTTACTTTTCTTCAGACTGGTCACACCTATGGTTGCCTCAGAAGGGGAGCCCAAACTTGGTTAAGATTTTAAGAGAGCCCTACATGAAGCACAATGTTACTAGGCTAGGAGAGGGAAATGAATCTGCTGATTCTGTCCTGGGAAACTATCTGACTGAGCTTAAGCTAAGACATCCTAACTAAATAAAGGCTAGTTCTAGAATTGACACTCAACCTGATCTCCTTCAACTTCCTCAGGCTGAAAGGGATGAATGTAGGATAGTAGACATGTGTTCAATTGCAAAAATAGCACAACTAGACCATGGTTAGATATTGCATGTCTATAATCCAGCCCACCCGCTAAGTCCCTAAGATTAAAGATATTCAGGAGTGGGGAAATTTTTTTCTTTTCTTTTGCTTTGTACATAAACAAATTGATTTGTTTGATTTGGTGCTTTTATTATTGATTTGAGGTTGTTCTATTTTAATTTATAGCTTTGCTGTTTTCTTTTATTTTAAATGTTTTATTGCTAGTTCTTTGTTTTTGAATAAAGAGGCAAACTTTTGGTTGCAATGAAAACATCAGGGTTCTTTATTAACTGAAATCTTGAGCAAAAGACTGTGTTTTAAAACATAGAGGGTCTTCTAGTAGTGGTATCCCTAGCTGGCTATGCATTCATTGAAGAGGCTTACTTAACCCCTGTAAATAACTCAGAAGTAAAAAAGGTCTGGAATACTATTTCGAGGCTCCATCCATTTCACATCTTAAATATCCAAGGGGGTGAAAATGAAAGACCCACGGAAAGGAAGCAAGGTAAACAGTATATCATATATAAATGATCCCATGCCATAATTTCAGAAAAGCTAAAAGATATCAAGATTCAAAACTCAAAAGAAACAAGACATATCAAAGCAAAGTATCAAAAGCATGAATTTCAAATTGCCGAAAGTTCCTCTCCGTCCGTGAGATGAAACGCCAATTCTTCTCTCACACAAAAGGGCACTATGGGATAGAGGAGCCTGAATAAAATTAAGAAAGAAAGGCAAATGGAGGACTCAAAAGAACTAAAGTTCTAATGGCACAAAAGTGCAATTGGCATGGGAATGAGGAACAAAAGGATAATGCTGTTTACTATCTGTTACAATCCTGTGGCGTCCAAGCATGAAACTAACTAAGGATGGGTAAAATAAACCTCATTCATTAGGCCTCAAAATAGTCATTCAGACTTGCAATGTTTCTGATGTTACCATTTCCCAAAGAATGGAGTACTTCTCAATGGTTTAAATGCTTAAGTTGGCCAGCCTGGGGATACAAACATCTAGAAGGTTTCAACTTTTATTCAGACGGTCTTGCACTGGGAAGGGGTTAATTCAGAAATATGGGGTTCACCAGGTAGTCGCCAATTGTTGCAGCTACAACGAATTCCCAAAATTCCAAATTTTTTTAGGACCCTCCTTTGTTTTGATTAGTTCTTTGTCCTTGAGTTAATTCTAAATGCTCGGATTGAGCTACCAATTGTTTTTTTTATTCCTCCTCTGATGCTTGAAGTAATCCACTATTTGATCAAGCTTTATCACTGCCTTTGAATGTGTTTGAAGCATGCCTAAATCGGAAGTTATTTTGGTTAGTGCCCCGCCGTTACAGGTGGATCTTTGTTTTGGTCTTCCACCGTTGCAGAAAGAAATACTCTTTCGTCTTCTGATCCGTTGGTTTTCACATCGACTGATCTTTTGGTTTATGTCGGAAGGATTTGTCATTTCTTTCTTCGTCGTTGTGGATGAAAAACCACTTCCTCTCCCGATCATTGCTTCAATGTTCTGTTTCCCGCCTGTGTTATTTTTGCTGATACCGTAAGTCGGGGGGCTTCCGTTGTTGTGGAATGCCGCATCTTTTGTGGCTCCACCATTGCGGCTGCCAAAGCTCTAAACTCTCTGAGCCTTTAGTATTTTCACTTCTAATTCAAGTCCCGATGTTGCGGACGGTGGTACGCTTTACGGTTCCATCGTTGTGGATGAAAGAAGAACCAGCCCTTCTGATGCAGAGTCGTTTCGGTTCCGATTCATATTTTACCCGTTGCAGATTGCTTTACCCTCCGCGGCTCCGTCGTTGCAGCTCTGGTTTCACTTTGGTCCCAACGAATAGTCTACCGAGGTTCCGCTAAGTATGGTACATGAGTGGTTTAGCGTTTTGGCCAGGTTTTGTTAAGGCGCCATTGAAAGCCTGCGTAACTGATACTGTCTTTCCCGCGCAGCAAGATGACCATGGCGTGCATAGAAAGCCGAAATGTGTTGCATATTAATGTAGATCTATTTCCATCCTAAATATGGTTGATAGAATTGTTTAAAATCATACAGCAGTGGTAGCTTGCATAGTTTACTGCATATAACTATTTCCCATCATGCTAGATATAGACAAAGTCATTGAATAATGTTCATTGGGTTTAATAGTTCTGTTAGTTAGGCCATTTCAGTCTATACATGCATATACTTGCTTCATTGACTAATTGCTATCATGTTAACCATAGAAGAAATGGCACACTACACTTTGATGTATACCAGTTTGTCACTCAGCCAAAAGGGCTTAATGTTACAATTTTATGGCAGGAAGAGCTCACAATGTCAAAGAGACAAAAGAAGAAGGCCCCTGTGGTCAAAGAAAAGCCAGTAGTAGAAGTTGTCACCATGATAGAATACATATATGAGGACACTAAGTGTATTTCTGGTGTTGAACCTGAGTACCAGTGGGGGGAACTATATAGATTGATCACGTGCAAAGAAGTTCCTGACATAGGATTGGAAGAAGAGTCCATATATGCCAACATAGAAAGATCTTCACTGATGAAGATCACCACTAGACCAGAGTTGTTCCCATGCTCTGAAGTACTCGGTTGGATTCTGCCCCACGCAGATGTCACAACAATGATTTTGGAAAATGTTGAAAGACAGGGCTATGCTGCATATAGCCCTGGATATGTATCTCTAGCCTACCAACTGCCAGAAGCCCAAATATTTTTATCTGATGATTGGCTGAACAATATTAGAATGGACCTGGTAGAGACTCTTAAAAGGATGCTGTTGCAGGGAAAAAATTATAGATACAGAACGACGGGTGATTATGATACATCAAGCTTAAGGGCCCCCTATAGGTTCATAGCTTTAATGCTGAATAGGATTTTTGGGAGAGCCCATGGCAGGCTCTTCAAGTTAGAGTGGATACCCATCATTTTCCATGTTGCAACCCAAGGGACAATTTTCAACTGGGCTAGCCTTGTATCAAATAGTCTTTCAGCTTGCTTGGCCTCAGCTTTGGGAGGAGTGGCCCAAAAGAGGTCTGAGTTCTATATGAGTTCCATACTCATCGATTGCATATTCTGTAATCAGCCTTTCCCTGGACTCAGGTGCATCTGGGATAGGGAAAGAATGCTTGTCTATGCTTCCTATAAACCGCTATGGGCACACAAATATCACAGTCATTATTGAGAAGTATGTGAACACTTTATCATGCCCTTATACACACTCATTTTCTTGAAGGAGTGTGATTGTATGTCAGAGGAGGCACTGCAAGTAATAGAAGAGTATGCAGACTACTATTTGACTGACAATGGCTTTTACTTCAGGATGTTTGGAGGTTCGAGAGAACCTTCCTTGCTTCCCAAATACGCAACTGATTACATTATTCACAAGGAGGCAGTCAGACAAGTATTCCTGGATGGAATAGGGAGCTTTCTGTTTGAACACAAGAAGACCGCCTATCCTCCTTTGCCCTTCATGTTAGGAAGCTACAAGTTTACCAGAGTGAAAAAGGCTGACGAATTTGTAGCTGGAAAATTTCCATTTTGGAGATATTCCTTTCCGTAGAAATGATACTCATGGTAAAGTAGCTGAACATTGCAAAGCAAACAACGTGCATTTTCAGTATGCCCACCATTGGGATCGAGATGAATCCATCTTCCGAAATGCAGTAAACATGACAGCCTTGAGAAGAAGGTTCAAGAAGAAGATCACCACCAAAGGTGGGAAGGGAGATGAACAAGCAAAGGCCGAGGAAGAAGCAAAGAGAAGAAATGAGGAAGCCCAGAGGTTGGCACAAGAAGCTGCAGGGTGGCTACACACAGAAGAAGAAGAAAAAAGGAAAGCTACTCAGGAAGCAGCAAAAGAAACTAAGAAAGAAGAAGAAGAAAAGAAAATGAAGTTGGATGAGGAGCTTAAAAAGAAAGAAGCCGAAAGGCTAAAGATGACATAGACAGAGCAGTCAGCTTCTGAAATAGCTGCAGGGCAGACCCAGGACATGGAAAACCCCAAGGTTCAGGACTCACAAGTACCTACTGCCAGCACACCCATGGTCCCCACACTCAAGCCGGTCCCCTTTGTACAGAAGGTGGGTGAAGAAATCTTGGATTTCAACACTGTTTATTATGATAGGGCAACAAAGAGAATAATGAAGAGAACAGAAAGGAAAGTTGAAACAGAAGGTCTGCCTGGTAAAATGATAACGGATACGCCTGTTATGTTGGGAACAGACCAAGATCCGAGATTCACCATTAGAGCTGAAGCAACACTGATTCAAGCTTCGGAGGACAATGTAGGCAGGATTATAACAGACTTAAAGCTATCCAAAAGTTCTTTTGCTCAATTGAAAGACACCTTAAAGAAAGAGAGAGAGGAAGGAAATATGATGAAGCGGAAGTATGAAGACATGCAGAGGGAGATAAAGGCTTCTAGGGCTGAATTGCAGGCCTTCCAAGTAGAAAGACAGGTTATGGAAAATACATAGGAGGCTCTGGATAAAGTGCAAAAAGAATGTCAAGAGCTAAGAAGTGAAAAGAAACAGTTGCTGGGAAAGGTATAAGAGCTAGAAGAGTAGCAAAAGATCCTCTTGGAGGCCAATGAGTTGCACACCCAAGAACAGGAAAAGAAACATCAAGAGTAGATTTCCTCTCTAACAACTGCTCTGGGGGAAGCAAGGGAGAAAAAAGTTAACCTTCAACCATTCAAAGAGCATGTCTTGGCCCAGAAGGCTAAAATGCTGCAGCTACAAACTTCTATAGAAGGAGAGAGGTGTAGAGTACTATAGATAGATAACGATTGGAGGAAATTTTGGAGACCTCCTCTTACTTTGTAGATCGATCTCAGGATGTCCTTGAAGTCCTGACCGCAAGAATGGAAAGGATGGAAAACAATGAATAAACCCCAGCAGAACTGCCATCAAAGGATACACAGGCCCTCAAGCAAGATTATGACTTGCTAGAATTCACTATAAATACCGTGGAGGATTTCAAAAAAGTAGTTAATAAGATGAAAGGAGCATGCATCGAGTTTTTCAGAAGGCTTCTCATCACCTACAACCGGTGCCAGATAGAGGCTGAGCAGAGGCTTGACGTTTTCCTGGATCACAACGCCTTTGTAGAGTTGTTGCAGAAGAGATACTAGGAGGAGGAAGCCAAAGTACAACATATTAAAGCATTGAATGATCAGATCTTGAGAAGCGAAGTAGATCATTCAGCTATCAGCATGCAGCTTCTGGAGGATCAGCTTCGATTGAGTGCAGCCAGGATTGAGGCTATAAAGAACCAGGCTGCTAAGTTTGAGATTAATATTCAGTTTTTAGAGCCTTGTGCATTTGAGGGAATTGCCGCTGAAGCTTTGGCATGGAAGAAATTTCTAGATGCCCAAGTGGGACCCTCCTCATAAAGGATTGGTCAATTTTTGTAATATGTAACATTTTGTAGAAAACGTTTCAGAAAAGTCGAGCGTTGGGAAATGAAGAGTTGGGAAGCCCAAAGGTTACTTTGGGCAGCCCAATCGTCTCACCTTTTTGTATAAATGTAATAGACTAAGAGGGAAGAAGGACTTTTTCCCAGTTAGACATGAAGAGCTATATTGTAAGAAGAACTATTTCTCTTTGCAATAAAGAAGTATTGTTTTCTTGTTGGAGGAAGATTGGTGGCATTTCCAAATGTTATGCTGTGGATGGCTGAAATATGAACTATTTTGTTTTTCTATCTTTTTTGTCCATTAACCGTGAGATCGTTCTAACTCTCAGAACCTATGTTCTTGTTTAAATGATTTCAGGTTTATTTTGTGGAATTACCACCATGAGTAATGTACGCTGTTCATAAAACAATTAGCTAACTGATTGTTGAAATATCTTTAATCATTCATGTGTTGTAGGAAGAAATATTAGCTATCTGTAATTTCTCTTTATGATACATGCACAATTCACATTACTCACAAATAATTTAAAGTTTTCCCCCCGGGGATAGATAGATAGATAGATAGATAGTTAGTTTTATTTTTGCACATGTGATTTAGATGCTTGTGAGCCTAAGACGAGAGGTAAGAACCTGCGCATCACATTGTGAATACTCCTTGCATCCTTATTGCCCTGCATAGTTAATTAGGCATATGCATATCATACTTAAGTCAAAAAATACAAAAATATACATGGTGGACCGGGATGCAACCGGTAAAACCTTTGTTTTTGTTACTTTGACCTACAGTAGCCGGATCGCAAACTAGACGGATTCCCCATACCAAACAATCACGGGCTAGTTGGGAACGTTGACTGGGGAGAATCCGTTTCTATTGTTTCCTGCGAATTTCCAGACCTCAATAGGGTCTAAAGTTGAGATTAAGAATATGTGTTCATCGATAAACGTATCTTCACAAAATAACTCCTCGACCTCGCTTGGGAAATCCAATATAAGCTCTGCAAAAATTAACAATTTCTTCAATTTTGCCAAAACAAACTCGAGATCGAATTCTTGCAAGATGACAATCCATTTATTATGTTTTCCTCTAATCATCCTTCGAGTGAGGATGAATTGAAATGGATCGACATGGGCTACAACCAAGGTCTGGTGAAGGAGAATATAATGTTTCAACTATTGAACCGCATGTACGGTAGCTAAGGCAAGCTTCTCAACATAAGAGTAACGAATCTCTGCGTCAATAAGATTCTGGCTCAGATAGTATATGACATGCTCTTGGAGCTCCTCATCCTCTTGAACTAAAACCATACCAATTGTCTCCATGGACGCGACCACATAAAGTAGAGAATCATGGCTATAGTCTGGGGGACTAATCACCAAGGCCGATGCTAGGGCTTGCTTGAGGGCATCAAAGGACTCTTGGGATCGCTCATCCAAACAAAAGGTGGTGTCTTTCTTCAAAAGACGCATGAAGCCTCTAGTCAAATTGGAAAAATTGACAATGAATCTTCGTAAGAAGTTTCCCATGCCTTGCAAACATTGAAGATGACAAATATTTTCGGGGGAGACAACTGAAGTATTGCCTCAACCTTCAAAGGGTCGACTCTTATACCCTCTTCAGAAATGATGAATCCTAACAAGTGACCTGAATTCACACCAAAGATGCACACGTGGGGATTTAACCTAACCAAATAATGGTGGCATCTTTCGAATACCAATCTCAAATGATAGGAATGACGCATTCTCATACGAGAATGAGCAGCAAGGTCATCCAAAAATACTTCGATAATCAATTTGAGATCGTGGAAGATTAAGGACATGGCCCGTTGAAAAGTAGCTCTGGCATTCTTAAGGCCAAAAGACATTTTCCAATATGCAAAAGTTCCCAAAGGACAAATAAATGCAATCTTATGTTGGTCCTTAGGTTTAATTTGTATCTGATTATATCTGGAAAAGCTGTCCATGAAGGAAAAAACCTCGCTTCCCACACACTCATCTAAAATATGATCAATATATGGTGTGGGAAAATTGTCCTTAGGGCAGGCACGATTCAAATGACAGAAATCAGTACATATGCGGATTGCTCCCTGCTTCTTATCCAACGAAACTGGGTTTGAAACCCACTCCATTAAGGGAACGGGATAGATAAAACCGGCTTTCAACAGTTTCTCTATCTCTACCTTAATAACGGGTTCTTTCCTAGGATTCACCGCATGCAACCATTGTCGAATAGGCTTAGCATTGGGATAAGTCTTAATTTCTTGTTCGACAATGCGAGGGTCCATACCTAGCATTTCATCGTAAGACCAAGCAAAGATATCACAAAATTCTTTAAAGATCTAGGTCTATTCTTCAATCTCAGCATGGGAACATTCTTCCCCAATATAGACATTCTCTATCCTGCCAGGATCACGAGAGATATTGATAGGAATCGTTGGCGATATATTTTCCATGTTTCCATTAGCCATTGAACCAGGGGAGCTTAATGGAACCATAGGACTACCAATTCTCTCACTAAGAACCTCCCTAAATTCCTCACGCTCCAGGAAGTCAAGCTCGGGAAGAAAGTAAGATCTATGATGAAGCTCTTCCCATGGTGGCTCAACTCCTGACATGGCCTCAATAATCGCTTTGTCTGAAGGGAAAACACTATCCAGGCAGTCGTGTGCATGATAAGACTGTACTACCCATGCAGGAAGCACATAAGGGTACTCCTCCTCTGTCCATGAAGAGGAAGGACTACACTCTGCAACATAGTCAAGATCAGCTTGATAAGCTACCATAGTTGCAGGCAACGACACGTCCGTCACGATGGGCTTACTCAAAGTATTCGGTGTAGGAAGAATCCAAGGATCTTCCATATGACTTGTGCAAAAAGACACCGATCTCATAGATGTCGAAGCCTCACCAGAACTAGACCCTATCATAAGGATAGGTGTAGGACAACTAAAAATTCCCATGAGGGATGGATACATGCCCACACCCACACTCCCAGTTGCTGGCTAAGAGTGTTCTACGATCAAGATCAAAGCTCTCGAAGATGCGGTAACTGACGGATTCTTGAATGATGTTTGATCAATTGTGACTATCTTCCCATTAAATGGAAAGCATACAATGTGAAATAGGGAAAAAGCTACGGCTTGCATACTGTACATCCAATTCCTACCCAACAAGAGATTGCAGTCAAGGGGTGCATCAACCACCTCAACCTCTATCGCAACGGTCTTTCCTCCCAAATGGACCTTAAGGGAAGGAAGGATTCTGTGTGGCCTAAATGATCTCCCATCAAACGCAGTTAACATGGTCACGGATTTAGACAACTCAGGGGAACCTAAACCCTTCCAACATGATAAAGGCATCACAGAAGCAGCATCGCCTTCGTCAATCACACTGTGCTTGATGGTCATGTTAAGACATTCTATGTGAATCAAAAGAGACACATAGTAAGGCAAGTGAGGCTGAATTCCCGTGGTTTCAAAATTAATCATGGAGGAAGAATTATCATCATTCATACCAAGGGCAGAAAGCAAATCCTTCCTTTGCGAAGGACAACTCTGAAGTACTTCTAGTGCAGACATCGCACAAGGAGTGTGGCCCAAATCCTCAACAACTAAATAGTTCTGAACGGCTCGGGCATTAGGATTATGCCCCGAACGCTTAAGGACTCCCTTAGGAATGCAAGGTGCATCCTCAGGTTTATCCACAAGTTTTTCAATACGCAAAGGAGTCCTTGGTGGATCAGGTTCCTTTGCTGGGCTGGGTTGTGAGGAACCATAGTCTTTCGCACGGGTCACAACTTTCGTAGCACGTACCATGTTAATGCAACCATGACCACTACCCTCCAGTGGATCTTGATCAACACCAGAATGATCATGGGTCCTCGAGTTCATATTTTGATTGTGAGGTAAATGGTTAGTCAGCACAGCTGGGCCCTATGCTAAGAATCTCGAGGCTTCATCGATACGAGGGCACAAGTAAGTGAGGTGATCTTTCTTACACAACTTGTAAAAAAATTTAACCTTACGTTTATCTTTCTTGTCCCCCCCCTAGAATTACGGGCATTCTTTTCATTATTATTAGCATTTTCATTCCTATTCCCACCCTTACGATTGTTCTTACCCTTGTTTTTATTCCGTCCGGGCTGCTGGTTACCCTTTTGGTCCAACAATTGCACCGAAAGCACACTTGCCATTTGGGCGGGTTGAGATGAAGTCGTGGCTTGTCCTAAAGCAGATTGGTTGATTGACAATTGCCTAACTTGTTTTGCAACCAAATCTGTAGGTTTAGCACTCGCACAACCAAAAATACCATCGGCATGTGGTCCAAGTTTAACTTTGGGGTCGAAACTCGAACGCGGAGCATTGGGAATGATCTCATATAACAAACCAGACTGAGCATAAATCAAATCCAGTTCCTGCACCCTAAAAATGGCTTGTTCCTCACTTTTCACTTCGGATGTAGAAACATCCTTCGCTATATATGACAATAACGACTTAAGGAACCATTTGAGGAGGAATTCTAGCGGTATAAAGGCTTTAATCAACCTCTTCCATTTGCACCACTCTTGGATATGATCCGAGATATGTGTGGCTTTATCCTGCTAAAATGTCGACAAGAGTTCAGTACCAACATCATAACACACTGGTAGCTGGAAGTGGTTAAGAAAAGTCATCGCTAGGTCATCAAACAAAGCGAATGCCCCCTTAGGTAGCTCTATATACCATTTCACGGCAGGCCCTATAAGGGTGCATTGAAACAGCCTTAAACTAATCGAGTCTTGGTGTAAGGAGTTTGGAGAGAACCATAGGTGAAAGGTAGTAACATGTTCACTCGGATCCTCTCCCGGTTTGCCCTCGAATTTGGGTATGTCCAAGGGAAACTTAGTAGGGACAACCGGCTAAGCCGGGTCATGAGCTACATGATTGTTCATCAATCTCAACAAGTCAGAAAGATTCAGCGTTGTGAGGAAAGGGAGCCTAGGATGATTAGGTCGATGGACCAATCCCTGATAGTTCTGATTCACATAGGTCTGATTACCATAACCACCATGGCCTTTCCCATAGTGCCCTCCTCTTGTTTGACCCGTATAGGGTGGCATGGAAGCACCATAGTGTGGTGTACCTTGAGTATTTGGAGCTGCAAAGCAGTAATTTGGAGAGTAAGTCGGTTGTTGATACCCGCACCCATAAGGTGAAGAACCCTGTCCATACTGCGTCCCATAATAGGGCCCATAAGTCATCGCATGGGATATCCCATGAGACACTCTGTAAGTAGGAATATATGCTCCATAAGTGGAAATATGACTTCTAGAAGTATGAACATGACCTCCCGAAACCACGGGTGGTGCATGAACCTAAGACACAACTAGTCTAGTAACCGCAGTATGGACATGACTCGTAGCAACGTTTCTGCCTGAAGGACCATGTGAATGAGGTGGAGGGCGAACATTCGAAGAACTGGGGATAGAGGATGAAGGGACCTTTGTAATTATGTACGTGTTATTCCCTATAGTCACTCGTCTTCGATCTGGTATCCTAACAGGATAACTAACCCTAGACCTAGGAGGAATATGTGATGTATCTTCCACTGTCGGGATGGAAGGTGCAATGTGACTTGTGCTTCCAAACCTCTCTGCATGGTAAGGAAAGACAGTGACCCCAAGGATAGTGTTATGCTCAAACTCAGATTCGACATGGAATTGCAAATCATGTGTGGGAAAACCAGACATACCATAACTACCATAACTAGTGCTCGCGGGTTCAAAATGAGTCTCATCATCCTCCGACATTCCATACTGGTGATATGTCAATGGGGAATCAACCCTAGAGTAAGTAGGCCTATCATGAAAAGTTCCTATCTCATAAATCACAGGACCTAACTCAGTCAAATCAAGTGAAGGATCATAGTTAGGAGTAAATTCCACATCTTCCACATGAATGGGAGAAGGCAGTTCAGGAATACCTTCTATATGGTCTCCCATGGTGTGTGAATCAATGTGCAAAGTAGTCCACTTGGACTGTCTATTTCTCTCTCCCAAAGGAGGAGGATATGTAGAAGGTGGAAGTCTTGCTAAATGAAGAGAATGGCGAGGAGCTGCACCCCAATCCACAATGACTCAAAAAATATAAAAGACTCTCTATCTACGCAAACCCTAGGCAAGCTAACATGCATAGAGAAATCACCAAGAAAATCTAAATCCAACCACAAGCAATCAGGGGTAGGATAAGTGAGCTCCTGAATGAAGCAGGTATGTCTCGCCTAGGAGAGGCTTGAAACTCCCATACACAACAAGCAGAGGTACGTAACCAATTATTGTGGCCCTCAGCTTCAACGTGTAAAGAGACTATGGTGTCCGACCCCAACCTGGATGGGACACCTGCAGAATAACCCATGCAGAGTACCCCCTCGATATCCTAGGTAAGGCCACTAAGGTCACCTCAATATAATCAATTCTCAGGCGGACAGTCACAGGCGGGATTGACCATATGGGAAGGGTAGCAAATATCAAAACTCTCGAAAGAGCCCCCAGATATGAATACAATCCTAGAAATATCTCCAGTGCTACTTAGTTATGACTAGGGGTTATCCCAATCAGTAACCGCTCACACTGCCTCGTGCTTAACTCCCTTTTGAGAGGAGGATCCTGAGAAACACTGGTTATATCAAGGAATTTCACACACTCACCTGGACAGACACATACATGTTGTTGTTTAGTGGTCTTGGAGAATTTACTCACAATGAACTATTCCAAGACCCTAAAACCTAATCTTGTTGGTGAACCCTATCAAATAAAATAGTGTAGCTCATTTAATTAAGCGTTGATTTTAGTTGGATTTGTTACTCAAAATAGGTATATGGCCGTGCAACTAATGGTGTTATGACACAACATGAAGCAAAATGCACACCTGAAAATCAATGCAAATGCATTGTGTCCATGAAAAACAAGGTATGCTACTACATGAAATGCACAATTTTCTTTAAATGATAAATACAAGCTTTCCTATATGAAATACTGACTAATACTCCAAAGCAATTCTAGTGCAAGTACTATGCAAAATGCAAGATGCAATGCATGGTGATAAGAAAATATTTTTGGTTTTTTGAAATAAAAATGAGATATAAAAGCAAAAGAACAGCTCTACAACCCCCAGACTCTATAAGCACACTCAAGCAAAGTACTAAAGTAAAAGAAATCTAATGCACTAATCCCAAAACAAAAAATTGAAAATGCAATGACAAGAACATTCTTCAAAAAAGAAATTTTACCCTAAAAAAACGTCTCTGGTCAGAAATAGAGGTGTATGTAGACTCTAGCAGTATCAAAGGAGACTCAACAATCATCAAAATTCACCCAGCAACCATCCAACTTCCTCTAGAAGGAAAAACTAAGGGCATACACGAGTGTTTGCAGTAAACCCACGTGTGTACGCGGAAATAGCAATGAAACCCACGTATATACATGACTTTGAGTTAAAAACTTGCGTACATGAAGAAAGGTGCATAAAAATAAAGGCAAACAGACAAGCTGAGATAAACTTCACACCAATCAGACACTACCAGGAAAACATGCCCCTAGACCCGACACAGAAACAAGAGAAAAAGAGCAATTCAAAGTCATTGAATGCCGATAGAAAACCCCCAGAGGACAACTACTAGGAACTCCCCAGCAGAGTCGCCAATTCTGTTGCGGAGAGAAATTCCTATGGCTTGGGGTACCACAACAGACAGCTTGACTCCAGAAATCAATCCTTTCCAATATGCAATAGAAATTAAATATCTAACACTAAAGGATCAGAACTCGTACCTTATTCGAAACGGTTGAAGTAGATCCCTGTTGAGCTTTCCAACTTCAGCTTGAATTGATAAATCACTTCCTCAACAACAAGTAAAAAAGACAAGCATACTATATATATGGGTGTTAGATCTATTCTAGCATATATAATCAATAATGTATAAGCATTTGAAGTCATCCATGGATAAAATATTCATTCAAACATACATTATTGGACAGGAAAAGATATTTCTATTAATATAAAATTAGAGATTACAATGGATACAACCTTTGTCGGCACATCTACGAATCAGAGAAACTGAATCCCCCACTTGGGCCTCCACCACCTCAATCCTCCATATCTTGATAGCAAGCTCACAAGTAAAAGGCAAGCTTGGGAAGAACAGAAAAGTGCTCGAAGGGACAAAGGGATACAGACTCAAGCACAAGTTTCGAAAACAATGGACTATAGTTTCTTTGCTCTCAATTCTCTCATATGCCTTTAATGTACCAAAGAGTTCCTTATATAGCTTTTCAAAGGGGTAATGAAAGGTCGAATCCAAGCGATCTCAAGGCATATTGAAGGCTAGGAGTCAAGTGAGTCAAATCCATGTCAAGGAAAACTCCAAAAGGATTTGCATTATGCACACATCCCGATGTACACGGTTTTAGGGGTCAAACCCGCGTATATACGCGATTAGGGGTTTAAAAGTTTTGTGTATTAATTTTCACATGTTTATAGGGATGGTCAAGGAAACATCAAAGGACAAAAAATGGTCCAAGGGGTCTAAGGAGTCTGCAGAGGGACGGGGGAATGCCATACCAGTGTGATTCACCTGGAGTGGTAAAATCAGCTATAACACCAAGGTCCTGGTCCCAGTAACCAATCCAAAACTCGAGCAAGAAGACACTGGCCTGCATAGGTTAAGTACAAAAGAAATTCAATATCCCACTTTGCCACAAAGCTTACATAGCATGGGAATTGTGGAGGATGGATTGGTCCATATAATCATGTTCCCTCTCTGTCCACTCCAACACCATTTTTAAACCTTCCCATTAGACCAAGATTTAACATTAGAAGCCTTGAAAATTCTTTAAATTTTTGCCCTTTTTATCTTTCCTATGTTGCGCAGTACATGAGACTATCTTTTAGATAGGTCGCGTACAACACATAAGTTGCCTTTGGGTAGGTCACATGTAAAACATGTGTATGCGACTATGTAAGTCACCTACCTACATGTACTGTGCGACCCCCTTAAGACATGCCTAAAACATCCAAATTTGCATAAAATTGAAAATGTAAATGGTTGAAATGGAAGAGGATGAAGAGCTAGCTTAACTGGCACTTGCGAAATAAAAAATCATCGACTGTTTTGTCCATGCCGAGCGATTAAAGTCAGAGATAAAAATTTCCTATATTGGATAAAAACATGAAATGTTATTTTTGATTTCTATTGTTGGACTATAGATAGAAATAATTTCAAATTGTGGGTTTTTAGCCTATAGTTTCAAAAATTATTATAAATTGAATTAATGCCATGTCATTTTTTCCTAATACAACAGGTCCAAGGTTGTTTAAAGTCGTTATTCACTCATATAGGATAGGATTTTGGTCATTCATATGCATTTTTGCATCTATACCTAATCCGTTTTAACCCTAGGATCACTACTTTGACCATGAACTATGGTATTCAAACCATTTTTACCTTGTCTATATCATTGTTCTTTTGTGGATAGGGCCTTCCTTCCATGAGTACCCTAGCTTAGAACACATTGCTGTCTTTTGGTACTCATACCGCATTTTTCATAGGTTTAGGGGAGCATTCTCAGCTATTTTCACACCAAATTAAGCCTCATTTTGGTCTCTTTTTACAAGATATCCCCTTTATAAGGATCCCTGCCCTTATGGAGTTTCTTTAGGCCCAGGTCTAACTCCTCAAAATAGACTTGATGGCCTAGTAAACTTGTCTATTCAGGCTCATTAAGAATATGTGAATGGGCATCCACATTAGTGGTAGGTTATCGGTTTTTTGGACCATGTGGAATAATACGAAAAAGGAACACTCTCTTTTCTATGGAATTGAGAAGAGTATTCTCAGGTATAGGTTTATTGCTTTTCCGAACCCGAGGGACTAAATTTATGAAAAATAAGCTCCTTATATGAGTTTAGTTTTCTCTTTTTCGTGCTCTGGACCTAAACATGAAAAATATTTCGAGCGTACTTTATGCCTTTGTCATGCTCGTTAGACACTAAAGAACAAAGCATCCAGTTTACTGTTGTAAGCCCCATTTCTCATAATCAAATGGATCTTTTCAAGTGATATTTATTTCCTTCACACTTCTAAAACTAAAGCTATAAGCTTATTTTGAAGAGGCATTGGGTAGGTGGTAATTTAACCTTTTTCGAACCTCCCTGACTAAGTACAAAAAAGGAGTGCCTTACTTCTTCAGAAGCTAAGAGAGTTCTTCTGTGGTATGTTTTATACTTTTTCGGCCTCAAGAGACTAAATTGGATGAAAACCACCTACCTGGAGCCTTCTTCATAGTTTTTCAGACTCTTTAAACATGAAAACACCAATGAACATGTACTAGTTCAGGCTCGTAAAATCCACGAATCAAAGACATTATCAAACATTATTCTCTCCCCTCTTCAAGCTTGTAAAAAATGAAGAGAGATTCGAGTTGAATTTCCTGGACTCATTAAAATTTAACATGAAAGATAACGAAGAAGTATTATTTTTTGGTTACAGATGGTGTAAGCATGTCCTCCTTGAACATAACACTCTCTCAGTGTACACTTTCAGCTCAGCTATTACTTCGAGTTTCTTACTCCTCCATTTGTCCTTTATACATGGGGAATCAGATCATGTCTCCTACATGACAGATAATTTTAGCTATCTTATCTGCAATGTTAAAATCTTGCTTGGTTCATGTTTGTGTCGTGATGATTGTTCAAGGATTTATCCCTGCATCTGATTATTGTCCTGATTATATCATTGTCCTATCTGAGTATCATTTGTGTATACCTTCCTGTATCCAGTTCCTAGTCACTCTTGTGATCCGTTGGAGGATCTATTTACTTCCTCATCACATTATGGTTTCTCATCATCACTTTCTTAAGAGGAATACCTAGAGTTTTGATGATGGTACCTTATGTTTCACTATCATCATTGGTGAACTCATTTTTTTTAGTTTGTCAATTTCACCTATTGATTAACAATATGTTGAGTTCTTTCAATGTTCGACATCAACACATCTATTCAGATGGCAAGGATTGTATTGGTTCCCTTGGATTTCAACGAAGACCTTAGGTTCACATTTATAACCTAAGTTATGCAATACTATGTTATAATCAGTTACACAACTTCCATATTTTGAAGACTCGTCATTGTATATTGTGGCTTCAATCCACCTTTGTATCATATGATGTAATCAAATATTGTAAAGGAGCTAGTGTTACAGTATATTGAACATGGAATTCTCAGATATTATTTTGTATATGATATTGATATGTATTTTTTTCAGGCACTTCCTCTGCTACCTTGGACGTCTGATTTCTCCAAGATAAATATTGTAATGTATTTTGGCCATTGCTTCCCTCTGACCTCACACATTAGGGGGAATCTGTTATAAGCCAAAATGACACTTCTATGTCCGAGTGCTGACATTCGCTATGTCGGTACACAAAAAGACAATTAGTATTGAAGTGGAAAAACACTATAGATGTGCATGTCCATTGATGCATGATGTCCAGACCAGCATGATATATATTTACTCTGAGTTTTTGGTTTCACAAGCGACTACATGCATTGCAACCCATGTGTACATTGCATATGCAATTTCCCTTTGAGCAACAAGTGTGTCATACACACCTTCCCTATATAAACAATCACATGTACCTTAATTCAACATTAAAAAATATAAATTGTGATAAGATGAGATTAGTTGGGCCTTAATCCATAACTATCCCAATTGTCTCAACCATCCTAACCTTGGAAACCACTCTATTTACCAATGTATAAATAGAGGCCTTGGGATGGGGCTAATCAAGCATTTTGGAAGAGAAACGTTACGCTGGTGGTATACCTTCAGAGTATTGGAGCAGCAGAACTTAGAGTCCTTCATTGCAGAGGATTCCTTGTGTCAGAATCTGGGTTGTATTCTCACCTATTCATTGTTTGTTAATAAAGATAATTCTTCTTCGAATCCTTGTATTGTGATTTTCTCATGTATATTGGTTAATGAATGATGTCATTTATATTATTATATGTGTTTCATCTAACCTATGATATATATATGTATGAGATATTGCTTGAAGAATTGGATCTTTGCAAGTGAAGAGAAGCAACCCTAGAAGCTTTGGATAAGTTGGAAGTGAGAGAAGATCAAGCTTGGATCAACCGTCATAAAACGGGTAAGCCAAAATCTATTCCTATTCTCATTTCATTTTCTGTAAAAGCTGATTGTTTGCAAGTCTAATAGTAAGTTGGTAACCCTAGACCCTAGGTTACAAGGGTGTATTGTCCTGTACAACACATAGTATTATCCCATGGTATTTCATGTAATCAATCCTTTATACGGATTGAGGAGGCTCCATTGTATTGTCTCCTGGAGGTGAGTGGTGGATAGCTCACTTGGCCCTGCTTGTCTGATTTAGGTCAAGGGACATAATAGATCTATTACGATGGTTTTTACTAGTTTTTGGTTTTCCACATAAACATTGTGTGTCTATCTTAAATGTGTTGCAAGGTGGATTTATGTTCTCTCATTATTAATTATATGTATTCTCATTTAATTACTAATAAAGTCCACTCTAGTGGACTCTTTTTCCTAGGTAGTTTTTCGTTTCCCATTGAGGACTCCCTTAGAGGTAGGATTCATGTATTCAAGTTTTCTCCCAAAACCCAATGATTACTATTTTAATGATTGGATGTGGCTATGAGAAAAAATCAAATCCTGCATATCTTTCTAGGTTTACAAGTGTATTTCTCATGGTAGTAGTTTGATCCTACTAAAATTAGTGCTCAAAAGTATTTTGATGTACTAGGTTTCAATAGGAAAGATACCAAAAGTAATTCCCACTTAAGACAAGAGTTATTTCATTCTGGTTCTTATAGATAGGGAGGAGAAAAAAGGAACATATACCTTTAGTCAAGATGAATTCTAAATTTCTCCCAAAAAGCATGGGAGTTTATCAAGTCAAAAAAATTAAGTATTCAATCAAGATCGAGTTCCTAAAAACCTCTAACTTCTCACTTACATTTCGTCTTCATGAGAAAGAGTGATGATATCGAACTATACATGGGAGGTATCTAAGTGGTGGGTTGGTTATGAATTCCGAGAAATAATGCTAAAAATGATCTATATCTTGGAAGGCCTTTGTCTAGGCCTTCCCATTTCTAGGAATTTGGATGGTTTCAAAAATTGGGTATAGTAAGAAAGTCTAGATTGAAGAGGACCATTTGGATGGGGTCGATGACTCCTTCAAAGTTTTGGATGATATTCTTGTGATTCTCCATGATCAAGGAATATTGTTCTTATGGGATTCTATATCCAATGATCATAACGGAGTGGGAAGGTTAGGGTTCATCAAGCTAAAAGAGGAGGACATGGACTCCTTATATTGGTCAAGATATCCCCATTCTAGTTATTTCATAACTAAGGTGGGATATAAAGCATAAATGGAGTTCCATTTTCTTGAAGGAAAAACGTGTTGGTGGGAACATGTATGGAAGCTACATTGTCCATTAAAGTCAAAATTTAGTTTTCAGTTGGAATTTTGTAACAAACCGTCAACATGATATAATGGGATCAAGAGAGGTTGTATAGGTTCGAATAGATGCTCCATATAAAAATATGATAAAGAAATGGTCTTTCACCTCTTTCTTAAGTAACCTTATGCTATGTAGGTCTAGAATGATCTAGTCTTAAAATTCACTTCAATGACATAATGGAAGAAAATAATGTGTAGGATTGTGCGAATGAATGGCTATAATATTATTATGAATAATCTCTTTTCCCTTTTGGAAGTCATAATTGTTTACTTTATTTGTTGGGTGCATAATTCTTATATCTTTCAATATAATTTAATTACATTCGAGGTGATAATATATTTGATTGAAAATATTTTTGGGGAATTTGAACTGGAGCCTAAAATTAAAATTTGAAGAGTTTTATGCATGCCTATTATTGATTTTGATATCCCCTAGGGGAATTTTAATGGTGGATGTCAAGGAAATCTTGCATGATATGGGATGGGTGCAATATTTTTTCTTAATAACTCAAATTACTTTCCAATATGATATGATCCTAGTAGAGGCTTTAAAACGCAAGTTGGGTTCTTGGCGTTGTGGACTCATGTTTTTCTTATAACTGTTAGTTTTTCTAGATATTATTAGATTAATTAGGATATTTGTATAACAGAATAACAAGTACATCTATATGAATAATATATAATAGATACACAAGACAGAAATATTTTCAATGGGGAAACCATAAAGGAGAAAACCCCGCAAACTTCCTCAGAATAGTACAATCACAAAGATTGTGTCATAAGATGATCAATCCCGGTAATAAGAAGTATTTAGCGACTATCTATCTCGCCGACCTTGT
>LPNX010813671.1:564570-585212 GCA_001517045.1 Pseudotsuga menziesii | reverse complement strand
GACATTGGAAAAATTGATTGGGTAACCACCTTGGTATCGGCTGCAAGGGATGTGCAGATGTTTATCTGCAACCACCACACCTCCTTAGCCATGTATAGGGATCACTCGAGGAAGGAATTCCTCAAGCCCACAGATACTAGATATGCCAGCTGTTTTCTCTTATTGGAGAGGATGTTGGAGATACATCCAGCATTGCAGGCCATGGTTGTGACTCCAGATTGGAACAGGTGGACAGAGTCCAAGACAGAGGAGGGGAAGAGGATCAGGCTTCAGATATTAGATAACGATTGGTGGGTAGATTGCAGTTATTTGGTCTCATTCTTGCGCCCTATAGTTGAGGTCATTCACTACACTGACACTGATTCTCCTAGTCTTGGAGAAATCTATGAGACTTTTGACAGCGTGTTAGGCAAGGTAAGGGAAGCTATTCACCAGAAAGAGCCCTCCTTGGAGTTCTACACGAACCAAATTCGACCCATTATTCAGCGTAGGTGGGACCGAATGAACACACCTTTGCACATGGCAGCTTATGCACTAAACCCAAAATGGTACATTTCTAGGCCTGGTAGAATTGCTCCCATTCAGGATCCAGAGATCAAGAAGGGCTTTCGAACTGCCATTGCAAAGATGTACAGTGAAGAGGAGGGGCAAACACTTCGGAGACAGTGGATTCAGTTTGCAGGTCTCAAAGGTCCCTTCAACAAGCATGATGCCAAGGCAGACCGTGGCGACTTAGGCCAGGATGACCCCATTGGTTGGTGGGACATGCATGGGGATGAGGCTCTAAAGATCAAACATCTTGTTATTCGTTTGTTGTCTCAGATTGCTAGTTCCTCTGCAGCTGAGAGGAATTGGTGCACCTATAGCTTCATTCACTCTATCAAGAGGAATAAACTTACCTCTAGGAGAGCTGAGAAGCTAGTTGAAGTGCACAATGCCCTTCGTCTTGCACACAGGAAGACACCAAAGTATCGGATGGGACCTGTTGTACGATGGGATGTGGATCTAGAGGACGAGGCACAGATAGATGAGGAGGATGGAGCGGATGAGATGCTACATGGTTTGGTTGGTGTGCCATTGGTTACTCCTGAGAGTGACTCAGATACAGATGATGACATTCCCATTGATGGTCCCGATGCCTTCATGCAGCAGATGGATGCAGAGGACCAATCAATGGAGTTGACTCCTTGATGCTTGTTTTGTTATGATTTCTTTTAGCTACTTTTAAGTTTTAGTTATCAGTGTCCATTGTTACTTGTTACTATGTTAGTTAAAGACTTAAAGTTTTACTCTTGACTCTAAATATTGATCAGTGATCACTAATGACCAAGTCTTTGACTCTTTCCTATGGCTATTTTAAATTTTTGTCTTTTTGAGCAATCTTAGTTTAGTAATTTAGTATTGTCTATTGATGTTTCACTGTTTTAGTCTCTATTTCTGTTTCAAACTTAGTATTTAAAAATTAAAATGCATGTTATATATTATAATTTATATCATTGATTCAAGTTTTCAATTAGAATTTAGAATGGCTGAGATTTAAATATCAAATTTGAAATATGAATATCAAGGTTGAAAGGACAAATTGTACAATTTGAAAATGTTCATGATGCAGAATCAATAATCAATGAATCATTGAATTGTCACTTGTATATGTTTGTAACATGCTTGTTCGATTATCATTAAATTGCTAGTTTTAAAATTTTAATTTACATTGTTAGGATTTATGATATTTATTATCTAGCATTTATAATTTTTATTTTTTTTAATTTATATATATATTTTTTAATTTTTATGACCTCGACGCCCCATCCCCCTCGAATTTCCCTAGAATTTGGGGGTAGTCTCCACACGCCCCCACCGTGCGTTTCCCCACTCCCGTGTCCTGAAAACTTGGGGGAACATTGATATATTATAATTTATATCATTGATTCAAGTTTTCAATTAGAATTTAGAATGGCTGAGATTTAAATATCAAATTTGAAATATGAATATCAAGGTTGAAAGGACAAATTGTACAATTTGAAAATGTTCATTATGCAGAATCAATAATCAATGAATCAATGAATCATTGAATTGTCACTTGTATATGTTTGTAACATGCTTGTTAGATTATCATTAAATTGCTAATTTTAAAATTTTAATTTACATTGTTAGGATTTATGATATTTATTATCTAGCGTTTATAATTTTTATTTTTTTTAATTTATATATATATATTTTAATTTTTATGACCTCGACGCCCCCCCGCCCCCCTCGAATTTCCCTAGAATTTGGGGGTAGTCTCCACACACCCCCACCGTGCGTTTCCCCGCTCCCACGCTCTCGCGTCCCGGAAACTTGGGGTAACATTGGATCAGCAGCATTGACCAGCAGTAGAACAGAGACAAGTGATTGATGAGATGATGTGACAGTAAGCTTTAATGTAAATGCAAGCTTGACTTGCTTTTTGAGGTTAGGATACCTCAAACCCTTCTTAGCAGGGTCTAAGAAAACTAAACAGGGTCCTGTATACAGAGTAGGTGCTCTATATATCAGTAGGTGCTGATTTTGCCTAACGATTGTAGCCAAAATTAACTTGGTGAAATATTTTCTCCAGTTGCAAAATTAACTTCTATTAGATTTCTTCTTTATATTGTTGCTACTTTTGATCTGGAAGTAGAGTAGATGGATATGAATACATCGTTCTTACATGGGAATTTAGAAGAATAAATCTACAAGAAACAACCAGAAGGGTTCACAGTAAAGGGAATTAAAGAACTGGTAAATAAATTAAAGAAGTACTTTTATGGTCTAAAGCAATCTCCAAGGATGTGGTACCTAAAATTTGACACATACATACTTGGATTAGGGCGTGCGAGAAGCAAAGTTGATCACTGTGTACACTCCAAACAAGTTGGTGATTAGTTCATTAACATAGTACTATATGTTCATGACATGTTAATTGGAAACAACAAAGATGTTATAAAGGAGGTGAAGTCTCAATGGTCCTTCAAATTTGACATGAAAGATCTCAGTTCTGCAAACTTCATACTGGGAATGGAAATAAGAAGAGATTGTGCAAACAAGAAGATCAAAGAAAATATGTTGAGATGGTACTATAGAGATTTAACATGCATAAAAGTAAGTCGGTCAAGGTCCATATTCCTATAGGTGTAAAGTTATGTGTAGAGCAGTGTCCCAAGACACGAGAAGAGGAAGAAGATATGTTACGAGTTCCATATGCTAGTGCAGTTGGAAGCTTGATGTATGCAATGGTCTGCACTAGACCAAACATTGCTCATGCAATGGGAGTTTTGAGTAGATATATGTCAAATCCAGGGAAAGAGCATTGGACAACTGTAAAGAGGGTCTTCAGATACTTGCATGGCACCACAGATTATGCAATCTACTACCAAGGAAGACCTAGACCAGACAGAGTAATAAATGTACATGGATTTGTTGATGCAGACTGGGCTGGAGATCTTGATCGTAGAAGATCTACAAGTGGGTATGTATTGTTGACCACCAAAACCAACTAGGTGGACAACGATGTACCATGCACATGTTGGATGTACCTTGAAGATAAGAATGAAGTACTTAATGATTATATCAAGCGAGACAGCTCTTCTTCTCTTCTTCTCTCTATGAAATTTCCGCCCCCGGATTTTGTAAGGATATGTCAACATGAAGGTCTAGTTTTTTGTAACTTGATCACCTAAGACTTAGTCATTAGGGAAGTCCTTTCATCGAGTGTTTTTTCACTTGGATAATTAAAAAAAAAATTTAGAGATTTTAATTATTTGAGTTTTTCACTCAAAATTACCTCCAAAGTGGTGAAAGATGTTCTAGTGATCAAGTCCATGGGGTGATTGGGGTCCAGGATTGTTTTATATTACCATGCTAGACATTCTCCAAAGTCTTGCGAAATTTCATTAAGTTTTGCATAGGTTTTTTTAATTTTTGGTCATTAAAAATTGTCACTCAGGACAATTTGTTGTAATGTAAAAGAGGGTTACTTGGTCCCTTTTAATGTTGTATAGGGGTATGGGTACTCAAGACAAATGGCATGAGCACCCCTACACCCTTCAGCCAAGTTTGAAGTCATTCGGACAAGTATTACTATGGTTTTGTTCACCTTTGCCCAGGTCAGTCATGGAAATCAGGAAATTGAGCATTTAATTAGAGAGCCAAATTTTGGAAAAGTGACTATAGTCACTTTGGGTGGCCAAGTAAAGGTTCTAATGTTTATATTATATTCCTAAGACAAATTTAAGACCCAAAGGGGGGCCCCCAAGCAAGCATATAACAAGTTTTGAGTTGCAGAATCTAGGGGGGTGCCATTTTCTCTCTCTGATTGGTTGGGTGAGCTAAAGTCAATGGAAAGGGCCCCACTATGGTGGTTTCTTACCCATTTGACATAACAATAAAGTTGGAAGCATTAAATTGGGGGTTTCTCTCCCCATATTTGAGATCTCAAACCTTGGTTTTGCCCTCTTTGAGCAAATTCGCCCCCCCTCTCTTGGGCCCCCTCTCTCCCTTGTAACACTTGGCTAGCATGCAAAGAGTCTCTCTCTTTCATTTTTCCTATTTAAGGAGGCTTTCCCTCCTCATTTAGGTTACACACGAAAACACACTCACACCCACTCTCTTGCTCATGCTCTCATTCTTTCCCTTGCTCTTGCTTGGGCCATTGTAATTTTCAGCCATTTGGCTTTGGTAATCAAAATCTTTGGAGGAATCTTGTGTTCATTGTTCTCATTGATGATTTGCTTCCATGCTTAAGGAGCTACACAAGTTTGGTTGGCCAAGGAAGCATACTAATTTGCTTTGGTAAGATTTATGGTATTTGTATTCCATAAATTTTGTGAGTTTTCATTCTTGTAGTAAAGAAGTTCATATATTTTCTAGTTTGAAGTTTATGATTTCTTTGCTCATTATTGGATTCTCACCTTCTAGTAGTTGTATAGCGAAAATCTTATAAGTTGCAGGTTATTTGGATTGAAGAATGGGATTCCTCGGTTGGATGCCCCATTGCTTCACTTCTTGAAAAACAAAGGACCAATTCTCTCTTTCTTTACATAAAAATTTCTGCATTTTAATTTTAGTTTGTTGAGTGTTTAAATCTGATTTTAACTCTTATATATCAAGTTCTTTCAAAATTATTCATTTGACAACTTCGTATAAATTTTGTATATATATTGCATTAACATACTAACTTCCCCAAAGTGATTTTGGGCACATTTTATCATTTTATGTTTGCTGGTTTTTAGCAGGTTAGTGACAAAAAAAAAGAAAAACTCTGCCAAATTTCAGCCATAGAAGAGTTTTAAGGCCACCCCAAAGGAAGAACTTCAAGAACATCTCAAGAAAGGGAAAAAACACGGTTTTTCTCACTCATTTTACCTCTTTCTTTACGCTGAAATTTCAGCCTTTGTAACAAGTCCAAGAGAGTCTCTTGGACTTGATTTCTTGCTTTGCATTTTTCAAATTAATCAAGTCTCATTTATTTGCCATCCATTGCTAGCAATAGAAGTTGGGCTTGCCCACCTTTGCATAAGCAATTGTTGATTGGCGCGGGTTTTAGATTAGTTAAGAGTTTCATTTTGTTTTTATTTTATTTTTTATTTTTTGCCCGCACCTTGTAAGTGATTTGGCTTTGTCATCCTTGCAATATTGCGTTGGCTAGCATTTTTATTTAAAGTATTTGCTTATTTCCTTTTGCCTGCAGGTGACAGTGGGTTTTCAACTCATAAGTTGCCCTTGGGAACACACAACGGTTGGGAGACTTACCCGTGTCCAAGTGTGTTTTAGGCGGCAACATGTGTTTAACCTATTTGGAGGAGCTATCAGCTGGATGAGAAAGAAAAAGGTTGTAATTGCACTCTCAACTACAAAAGTTAAATACATGGCAGCCACGCATGCAAGCAAAGAAGCAGTATGGCTGCAGAGACTATGTTCAAGTGTTGGGTTTTTATAGAAAGCCATAAGGTTAGATTGTGATATCCAAAGTGCAATCTTCCTGGCAAAGAACCATGCTTATCATGCTAAGACAAAGCATATTGATGTGTAGTATCACTTTGTGATAGATATGGTTGAAGACAAGAAGGTGTTTTTGCAAAGAAGCAGTATGGCTACAGAGACTATGTTCAAGTGTTGAGTTTTTATAGAAATCCATAAGGTTAGATTGTGATATCCAAAGTGCAATATTCCTGGCAAAGAACCATGCTTATCATGCTAAGACAAAGCATATTGATGTGCAATATCACTTTGTGATAGATATGGTTGAAGACAAGAAGGTGTTGTTGGAGAAGGTTGACACCTTGAAGATTGTTGCAAACTCATTAACAAAGTATGTCGATACAGAGAAGTTCTCTTGGTTCAGAGAATCTATGGGCATCGATGCCCTGAACCTATGACTTTATGAGTACATGACTCATTGCTATGCAAAGAAAACAACAAGTGGGAGAATGTTGAGTATAAGGTATATTATTTGTGTGTGTGGGGGAGATGCGCCTGTTAGCGGTGCTCCTGGCGATCGAATTTTGGGGGTTTTTTGCTATTTTGGGGAATTTTCCAAAAATATGTAATTCAATCTCGGTTAAGGATTGGGGTCTATCTCTAATCTAGGTTAACGGATTGGGGTATTGGATGTTGCGGAATACCTATATTGTATTGTGAGTTATTCATAATGATAATGAAAAAATAGGAGGTGTGGCTCCAAGGTTTGTTGGTTTTCCCTGTTAAGGGTTTCCAAGGTAAATCCCTATGTTTTATGTGTGAATCTTTATTTTGCTTTAAAGAATATGTATGTTTTGCTTCTCTGCACATGTTTAAAACTTAAATATTAGCCATGTGACTTGGCTAAGAGTAAGTGGTATGATGGCAATACTATATCATCTCTCGGGCACTCTAAGAAGGAGTGGGGAGATCTCTCGGACACCCTGTGATGGGATGGGAAGACTTGTAATGACTCAAAAATTTGTAAAAATGTAACATAAAATGTCAAGTGTCATTGCCAATGAACCATTAACTGTTAGCGGATATTTAAACAGTTTTAAAAGAATAACAAAGATCACTTATTTTATTTGGTTCTATATAACTTATTGGCTTATCTTAAAATACTATGTTAGTACTGTTAAACATAGCAGTTGTATTTTTCAGAAAGTTAGAAAAGAAAACTGCATCTTAACTAATGTTAAGTGTGTTATTGTCTTCTTCTGTCAAGTAGGGAGAATTCTTAGGTGTGATCGGGGCTTACTTAGCTTACAGCTAACACAGTGGAAATGATGGTTCTTTTACAGGTTCTAACAGGTAAGCGTTTTGTTCTAGTAAAATATCCAAATCAAGAAAGATACTTCACTAGCATAAGATAAAATGCTAGTATTTAAAATGTTTAATTGCAGCTTGTCCCTGTATGAGGTAACATTGACATTGCTAAGTCATTAAACTGCATAACGATGGTAAAACAAAACTATGGAATGATGGGTTAAACACATAATCAGTTTACTACGAAAATGGAGCCAAAGAAGTTATCATGTAGTTTTCAACTAAATGCTTAGATTCTTCAAAATGAGTTGATTAGAACTCTTTTGAAGAATACTCCTACTTCTGCTCATAAGTATTTATGATCTAATGTTTAAAAAGGAAAATATATGTTTAGCATGTTTATGCTTATAATTTCATATCTGTCATAAAGCATTTGGAGTTTGGTTTTATTCGTATTCAATTGAATCATTTTGTAAACGTAAAAGAAATACTCTATGTTGTTGAACTATTACTTAGTTTTTCTTGTTTATAGAGTTTTGTTTCCTATGAGCTCCTCTTTTCATTAATGTCATCATACTCATTAGAAGTATTACAAAATTAACCCTTACCCTAGGGTTTCTATAATTAGATGTTTTCTTAATAGATAGAATATCTACTTTGACGCTTAAACTGCTTTTCTAAACAATTGGACATTAGTTTACAATTGAGACTCTTATATAAGAGTAGATAGGTTGCACCTACTTGATTTCTTAACTACGCATTGTGTGCAAAAATTGGTCCAAGGTTTCATTTTAATTTGATTGAGTCTTCTTCAAACTTTAAAACTCTACTTTAGTAATATTTTTACCTGTGTCTTTTTATCTCGTTCCCTAGTGTATCCACCTAGCTATAACTACACCTTCAAATACAATTGTTATAAATTGTAATTCCCTTGAGGTATTGTTGCCATTATAGGTACTAGAGAAAATCTTGTAATTACTGTGCTATAGTTATGCAAATTACTCTCCATCTCCAAGATTTATGTGACTTACTTCAAGGGATGAGTAGATTACCTCTCTCAATAATGTTTTACTGTTAAAAGTATGGTCATTTATTTATATTCTATCAATATCATAGTTAGAAAGTAATTAATTTAACGTGTCCAGTAGACAATACAATAGCAATTAAAAGAAATACCATTTCATTTATCCTATGGTTTTAAACTAGGTGTCAATACAACCAAGCGTAAAAACATTATTAGCAATGAAAATATATCACTAAAATGGTTTTTTGACTTGCTACCCAATGATTTGCTACAGATTGAAAATCGATTATGGTTTCAAACCCACGAGTGTGAAATAATTGGGGACACGTGGTAGGTGATTTCGCAATTAAGTTTTGTTGATTTAATGAAGCTGTCCTAACCCTATCTTCGCATTGTAAGGGTTCTTCAGTTGAGGAGTGGCCGAGCTGAGAGCTCGTGGCCGCCATGGTTCTGTGTTAACCTTGTAAGCACCATCCTCCATACCTCTACAAGCTTGTGTAGGGTGAAATTATACTGTGGTTTAGAGGCTTGTTGACTGTTGATGAGGCACTTGTGTGTTGAGGCTGGTTTTCGCCGCCGTCTTGAGTAACTGTGGGTGTTTGTTCATAGTGCACGGTGGACAGAAGTTTTTAAGTGATGAGTTGCTTCTGCCTCTTGTTGGTTTGCTCCCTTCTGGTGGTTTGTATCCCCTTCAAATCGTGGTTTAGGGTTTTCGCTCCACTCTGCGCATACACAGTTCCCGGGCTTCCTTTCTCTGAGGTGCCATCAAGCTGGGCTCGGGTGGCTTCCACGACTTCACAACTACGAGCTTTACCAGGTAAAAAGCCTGTAAATGTTTACAGTTTATTAATTTCAGAGTTTTTCATTACATTTTTAAGAGAATAACTAACAATGTTATGATGTGCAGGTCTCTCCAGGCTTGGATTTGAAGCTGGATATTAAACTACCCTCAGTCTTCAGCAATGCATTCTCCTGGTAAGCCTTGGTGACATCTGAGGGTTTTTCCTGCACATAAATTATGGTGGAAGGAAATAGGAGCACCGTTGTGATGGTTGATGGCTCGGCCATAGTTAAAAGTTATGTTATTGCTCTTTGTTTTTATAAAAATTTTAAAGCCCTAGGGGCTGTTGTAAGAATTATGTTAAGGCTACTATAGCCGCGACTTAATGGTTTTTGTTGAGCCTTCATGGCCTAGAATGATATAGATGGAAGTAATTTAATATACTTGGATTTAAGCCGTGATAGTATCGTCTAACCACTGGGTGGTTTCTTGAAGATTTAAGTTGGTTTTTGCAGAAATAGAAATGACAGTACTTTTAACATTTCTTTAAACAGATGAAGGGTTTTCACTGTTGTAATTTATAGTTGTAATATTTTTGGTTTTGTAACTACTGTTTAGACTTGAAGAAGTCATTTTGGTCAGGCTTTAAAGCCTCGACAGTTAATATAAAAGGCCACAGGCCACTATACTTGTTAAATTTCGTCTCAGCTTAGTGTTGTTTACAGCATTATTTTAATTTAGGTTTACATTTAGGTGTAAATGGTGTATAGTAATTTTGTTACTTACTTTGTACAGCGTTATTAAATAAATAAGATATTATGTTTCTCTTTAAAGATTATAATTGAATAATCTATAGCTCTATAATTATTTTGCTTTCAGTAAAATTATTTATTGCTGTAGTTAAATTTGGAAAAGCTCTGCTAGGTTTTTGTATTATAAAATAAAATGTATAATTTATTTCTTAGAGTGATGATACTTATCTCTTGCAAACCCTAGATGTTTCTTGAGATTTGCAGCGTTAATACCTTTACTTACAGTAAACCTAGTTTAATTGTAAGCCTGAATAGGTAGTTAAATAGCCTAAGTTATTAAGAACTAAGTTAAACCCCAAGTAATTATTCTACTGTTCTTATACTTTTTATTTAGAATTTATTTATTGAATTTATATTATGTGTTTTTACTAGTTCTAATTTTGTAAATAGTATACATACTGGTGTTTATTATTTAAATCTATTCTTACCTGTAATTAGATATTGTAGATACTTTCAAGACAGTACAAGTACAACTATATTTCTATAAATAAATTAAGTAAAACTATAGAAGTAATTATTTACATCTACATTCAAAGTTAATGAAAATCTACTTATCTAAACTAAGCATACATGCTGTACTAGAGTACTGCCTTGTAAAAGGCGTGGAAAAATACAGTTTGGTAATTTTTCTATCCATCTTTTAACTTAGCAATATCTCTACTGTTTAATCATAATCTACTAATTACTAACTTTCTCAATAAAACAAATGTTCTTTCTTCTTCATTAACCATAATAAGATAACAATATACTAATCTTGATCATCTCTTAATCCTTTTCTGAAACAGTATATAAAATAATAATTAAACCTAAACAAGTAAAACCTGTCAAATAGATGATGTGACAACAGCTTAAGGAGGTTGTTCCTCCCAACCTACTCCTGGAGAAAAGCTTAGTCTGCAATTTCTCAAGACCCTCGAGCCTATCTCCTGGTCCTCCTGGTAGAGTACTGGGTGAGAGATGTAGTCTTGAGATCCTCTGCAACTCTACTGAATATTTAGCAATAACTCAGTCATGCTTACAGCAGTAAGAACTTCAACTTAGAATAGTTGCACAAGTTCAATCTTCAGCACTTATCCCCTCAAACTCACCTCAACTAGTCCCCTCCATCGAATTTCTCATGTGCACTTCATTCACTCAGAATGATCACAAATCCAGAATGAGCAGCATCAGTTGTATTCAATGGGAAGTTTTACATCAATCCCTAGGTCTTCTGGGTCAGTTTTTACTTAATGAGCCACCTGCTCCTATTCCATTTTCTTGGGGAATCATGACCACAAATATAGGAAAGTTGCCACCTGCAACATTTAGAAGTAGTTTGAGGATGCTGCCACTTGTCAATATACTCTCAACCCAGTCTCCTCCACCAAGTGACCAGAAAACACTCATTTAACAGCTTCCCTAAGTTGTTGTCTCATCTTTTATTTATTTATTAATAAAATATTCTGCAATACATTAAATTATCCTTAACCCCACTTGGTCATTAATTAGAAACTTTATCATAAAATATAACATAATGTTCCTCAATTTGCAAATTGGAGCATGTGACAAGACTAGTCTCTTGATATTCTCTCATGCAGGTGTATGGATTCAGTCATGGGAATTGTTGTTATTTCATTTATTTTTGCATTTCATTGTTTTTTAATAGGGCAGGCCAAAAGTGTCTTCTCTTGATACATTTGTTAGTTGATATGTGTGCACGTCTATAGGTACCTAGAAGATTCTACAAAGAGCACATTAGTCCCTAGATGACTCAGAATGGGACCATGCCTTCTCCTTGACACTCTAAGAAGAAGTGGGGAGATTGGTTTCATGATGGACTCCCTTGTTAAGGGAGAGGGTTGAATTTACTCCCTGAAACTCTGAGGAGTGGGGAGGTTGGTCCCATGATTGATTCTCTCATTAAGAGGGAAGATTGAATTCAGTCCCTGTCACTCTAAGGAGTGGGGAGATTGGTTACATGAGTGTTCCCCTCACTAAGAGGGAAGGATGATTCTACTATATTCTCTCGAACACTCCAAGAAGGGGTGGAGAGGCCACTGCATTCTTTCTGACACTCTGAGAAGGAGTGGGAATATCTCTCGGACACCCTGAGAAGGGGTGGAGAGGCCACTGCATTCTCCCAATCACTCTAATAAGGAGTGAGGAGATCTCTCGAACATCCTAAGAAGGGATGGAGAGGCCAGTGCATACTTCGGGACACTTTGTGAAGGAGTGGAAAGATCTCTCAAACATCATGAGAAGTGATGGAGAGATTTAGTGCATTATCTTGATCACTCTGAGAAGTAGTGAGAAGATCTCTCAGACATCATGAGAAGTGATGGAGAGATTTAGTGCATTCTCCTAATCACTCTGAGAAGCAGTGAGAAGATCTCCCAGACATCATGAGAAGGGGTGGAAAGGCGGGTGCATACTAGTGCATACTGGCATATATTACATGTGGACTCCTCAATGGACTAGGTTGAGTCGCTGACTCCTCGAAGGATTGGGTAGAGTTGTTGACTTGTTGACTCCCCGATGGATTGGGTAGAGTTGTTGACTTGTTGCATGTTTCCCGATGGACTGTGTTGAGCAGATGCATGTTGACTCCCTAATGGGCTGGGTAGAGTTGTTGAGTTATTGCAAGTTCCCCAATGGATTGGGTTGAGCTTATGCATGTGGACTCCCCAATGAACTGGGTAGATTTGTTTACACTTCTCAATGGACTGAGATTGTGTTGGAAGACCATCCTTATGATATAGAGATGTTCAAGACAGTCGTGATGTACATATGATATCCAGATATGTTCCAGTATGATGATGCATCCCTCGCTAAGAGGGAGTGTTGATGTAGTAGCTGCATGAGACATCCTCACCATGTCAACCCAGAAGAAATATGAAGAAAACAATTATTGTACACACTAAAAGACAACTCGGCCCAAGAAAAGAGGACAAGTCGACGCCACTTGAAAAGTGAAAAAGAGATCATGATGAAGTATAAATAGAAGGCACCTCCATTCATTCTCACTGAGCATTCAAGCAAGTTCACTCCAAGCAAGAAGAAGTTTGCTACTACAACAAAGAAAAATATTTTGGGTTTCGTTATCTTGGAGGAGTTTCTCCTTTGTATTCTTGGGGTTTATCTTTCTACTCTACATGTATCTAGATGTACACTGATCTATGAACTTATTAGCTCTATTAGAAGATTGTTGGGTTTTCTCCTTAGTAGTTTCCCAAATTAAAATATTTGTGTCTATTGTTTCAGTGCTTGGTTATTCTTTTAGTAATCTTGTTTATTATATGCAATTGAATTATACTGTTGTATCTTTATAAAATCTAACATAAGGAAGCAACTTAAGTGTAGGTATGGAAAAATGCCATGATGGAGAAGTATATTGTGTGGGAAAAATGTTCCGAAAGATATTGAGGAATTCGTGATTGATTCCAAACATGGAGTTGATGGGAGCATTGAAAGGCACAAATCTAGATTTATTACTAGAATATTCTCTCAAGAAAAGGGGGTTGACCTTGATGAGACTTTTCTGTAGTTTCTAGACTCTTTTGAGGTGTGCGGATGAGATACCACTGTTTGCAAGATAATAAAGGTCCTTTATGGTTTGACACATGCACAACGAGCTCAGCATTTCAAGATTGACGAGACTTTACTCAAGTTGGACTTTTCCAATATTTGTGCAAATTTTAATCTTTGTTTTTTATAGATCTTATAGAATTGTCTTGGTCCTATATGTAAATGATGTTTTCATTGGGGGAACTTATGAACAAATCATGTTGTGGTGTGAGAGTAAATTGATCGGTGAGTTTGACATGAAGGCCATTGGAGTTTGGTAGGTTGTTCATGAAGTCTTCCTTGAACAAGGGAAGTACAATCTAAACATTCTAAAGAGATTCTAGAGTATAGAAGAGACTACTAATCCTGATTTACATTCCTTGAAATTCATAAGTGGTCAACATTATTACAAAGCCCCTAATAAAGGGGAATTTTGAGATGTTGAGACAGTATATTAGATTGATGGAGAACACATTCTTCACAAAGAGGGAGTTTAGTTTTTGGAATATGTGGACTGAGTGAGTTGTCTCCTGTGGGCATGAGCCTACCTACTTCGCACATGTAGAGTGCTCCACTTGTGGATCCATTCTCCATTTGTGAGACTAGTCTAGGGTTAGGGTTTTACCTTACTTGTAACGCACTCCTCTTACCCTATAAAAGGAAGGAGGAGCACATCAATTCATCTCATTATTAGCTTGCTTGATGATAGGTAGTGTTGAATTTTATACCAAGAAAATGTTCCCCTAATGACATGGTGCCGAAGTCTCTAAAAAGGGAAAGTGACATGACCCTTCCAATAATTACTTAAGATGAGTAATTAATTCACTTTAGAATCATAAAGTGCCTTTTCAATAACTTTAAGTGGAAGTTGAAATGAAATTAATTTATGGAGAGAAAAGTGATTTTTCTCATCCATTAATGTGAGATCACTAGTTTCAATGTGGGCCATTGATCTAATGATTGTTCAACTACCCCAAGAGAGAAAATGAAAAGACAAGGGGAAAATGATAAAAAGCATCTAACAAGAGGAGTTCGACCATCTGAGATAGAGAAGTCAAGTTCATGAGAGAGAGAGAGAGAGATAGCATGAATTCCAAGCAGCTGAGATAGCATGAATTCCAAGAAGCTAAGACTAGGAATGAGTTTCAAGATCGTACAGCAGAGATGAGGCACAATTTTATGTGATTACTAGCATGAATTTCAAGGAGAAGTATAGCAGCACATTTTCATAGAAGGTTGGCACAAAAATCGAGTCGTTTAGTAATTAATGAGGCCATGAGTTATGATTCCGTATGAGAACGTTATGCCAATTTTAGTGAAGATGCCTAAAAAATTCTCTGTAAAAATGAACTACTCCTCTACTGCTGCGAAAACAACCTCAGACCAATCTCCACGAATTCACTTCTCTACTTGAATCATTGATTGTTTTTGGATGTCTTTATATACACATTAAAGTGGACATGTTTCATGCTAGTTGACTTGTCTTCAAAGGTAAGAGTGGTAAGAATTTGAATTTTTAATTTGACTTTTAATTGTCACACAAACTTCTTACCACTTCAATGGTCAAACCTTACCAAAGAATTGCATTAATTTTATTTTCCATATAATAGGGTGTCCACCACATAAGCCATATGTATGACCAAGGACTTCAAACTTCTTACCACTTCAATGGTCAAACCTTACCAAAGAATTGCATGTATTTTATTTTCCATGTAATAGCTGGGTGTCTACCACATAAGCCATATGTATGACCAAGGATTTCAAACTTCTTACCACTTCAATGGTCAATCTTATGTATTTTTATTATTTTTCTTACCACCTCAATGATCAACCTTATGTATTTTTATTATTTTTCTTTCAAAGTCAACCACGTCATTTAAAATTCATGGGAGTGTGTCCTCCACATCTTCATAGGGTTGCATCAAGCCACTAGGGCTTTTAATGGCATGCCATATGCAAGATACCATCATGGGCTTCAATCTTGTCACTAAATGGACCATCATCAAGCCAATATGTGTGTGGGTGCCTTAACCACATCAAGTGCAAGCAATGGGCATCAAGGTGTTCACAAGGTTCCATGACTTCATTAAGTCACCAAAGACCACATCATCATGCCATCTAACCATGTCGAGTGCAAGTAGTGGGCTCCATGACCTTTGCAAGGGTATCAGGGTCTTCATCAAGGGTTCCATGGGATTCTTCATCATACCAGGGATTCCATACCCTGTCAAGGACCATACAAGGTCATCATCATCATATAAGAGCTCCATGACCCCAATAAGGGTTGCAAGGTCATTACACCATCAAGTGTGGGTCTAAGGTCTTCATCAAGGCTTCTTCAACAAGTAAGAGGCTTCATAGGCTTCTTCAACCACCTCAACCACACTAGGAGACCCTCAAGGGTCAATATCCATCATGACATCATATGTGGGGTAGTTGGGTCTTCTCATGCGGTACTATGATACCATCAGAGCATGAATGACCACAGAATAGGTCATTAATGCTTCTCCAACCCATCTAGGGGTTCTCCATCGTCCATCAAGGTTTCAGGATGATCTTTAGGGTCTTTAGCACCATCAATGGGGTCTTCAACATCTTCAACAAGGTGGTGGCTCCAGCCTCCAAGATCTATCCTTGTGGGTACAAGGACCTTTTCAACTGGGTACAAGGTGCTCCAAGGCACGAACCCACTCTGTAAAGGGTCCAAAGCTAAAACCCACTTTGTAAGGGGTCCAAGGAACTACAAGTGGGACTTGGTGGCATCAATGACAATCTATGGGGCCACTGCAAGTCCATGTTGGCATCAATGGCAATTTCATCAACAATTTCTCCCTTTGTCATTGATGACAACAACTCATGCTCCCCCTATGAGCATGCTCCCCTTTTGTCTTCATCTCTTCCTTTGTCTTCATCTCTCCCCCTTTGGCATCAATGGCAAAGGGTGACCATATATCTGCATTTGAAACCACTGATCACTTAGCATTGCTCCCCATGTCAATATGCACGATCCTAGGACCTGTCTATATGCCTAGATTAGCCATCCTTTCTTCTTTGAGTTCATCCTCCAACCTCATGGAACTCAAGGTGTGCTAAGGTATTTGAGAGACCTTACTTTTGGCTTGTCATATGGCAACCATCCTCCCTGCTCTGATCAACCTCTCCTATCTATAACTGCTCAGTCTTCTTTATCCATACTTTCTTCTTGGCATTTGTCCTTTCAACATTTATTCCTTCATTTGTACTGGTTTTCCTTGACGAGCTGTATAGGAAACTTCTCAAGGATTGTTTCCATGTACTCCAACAATCTTGAGCTTTGTGAACAAGTCTACTGCAACTATGACACCTCATCGTACGACAATGTTCAACAATGTGACCAAAATTGTTGCATGTCCAGCACCTGACTGAGCTGTTGGAACTTCCAACAGTTCTTTCATCAGCTTCATGTCTCCATGCATGAGAGTGTCCCTGACTGTAGGAATTTCTCTTATGATCTTAAAATCTTCTTGTTGATGTAAATCGACTCCTTTTTGGTTGACTCCTTTGGCTTGCACATCCTTGGGCTTTGTGACCAAAACCACTGCAGGTGTAGCATCTCAATGTGTGACATGTGGAAGCAACATGTCCGACTTGATTACATGTCCAGCATCTAACTGAGTCATTGGGGCTTCCAGCCCTTCTTCTTCCATAGAATCTACAATCCATAGCCTTATGACCAAAGTTAGAACAAAAAAATAATTACCATTAAAACCACTTTCATACTAGGGTCTTGGAGTTGTTTCTTTCCTGAGCTTGCTTTGAGGAATAGACCTAACTCCTTGTTTCATCTTGGAACTTCTAAAGTCCTTGTTGTCATGTGCAGGTGAATGGGGAGCCACTTTGGATGTTGATGGACCTGCTTCTGGAATCTTCGGAGACCAAGTGTCATCTTCATATTTTTCCTTGTCCTTCTTGTAACCAAGACGAGTTTTGTCGATTAGATATCTCTGGCAATCCAAGATCTTATCTCGTACAAGTGAACTATCCTTGAACTTGACAAAAGTTTCATTCTTCTCACCTTTCTTCTTGAGACCAAATACCTCCATTTCCAGCTTCTGGATTGTCTCCTCCTTTTCTTCCAGCTGAATCTTCAGGATTTCTTCTATCCTCTTTCCTTCCTCCAGCTGAGTCTTCATATCATGATTGACCTCTCTAGTTTCTTCAAGCTCTTCAGCAGGATCTTATGGTTCTTCCTTTTGACTGATCAATTCAGTCTTTAGTTGTTCAACTTCAACATCCTTGTCTTTCATTTGATCCCGCAACTCTTTGTCCTTGTTTTTGAGCTTTACAAGCAACACTTTCATTGTCATGGGCTTCTGCTGATATTCATTCAAGGAGTCCAAGATTTTCTTTTTGAATTCGTGAAGACACTCTGGTTCAGATTTACTGTGTTCAAAAACGAATTGGCTCTGAGATCAATATTCAACAACGTGAGATGTATCTCATGTGCATTCTTTGATAACCCTTCATCATCATTTGTAAGAACCTTCTCAATTTCATCACACAAGCTATCATTATAATCACAAGAGTCCATACCTTTACTAGAGTCCTCTTCTTGCTTGTCTTCTTCTTGATTGACCTCTTCCGAGGGCTTTTCTTCTGATTCATCTGTATTTTGAGGTTCCGGTCTTGCCTTCTGATACTCGCTTTCCAAGTTGAACCATAGGTCTTTGGCTAAAGTGTACTCCCCTACACTTTCCTTCACTGCGGTTGGGAAGTCCATCCATGAGGAACTTCAAGGTTGTAGTATTGTCCTTCTTTGCTTCCTTCTGTGCAGCTGATTTTTCCTTCCTATTTGATGGAGCGGGTGGACTGATCACAATCTCCCAAACATCAAGCTTCATCAGGTATGCTTTCATCTTGCTCCTCCAACTGAAATAATTTACCATATCAAGTATAGGCACGTCATTGTTTGATGACTCTTCCTTTGCTTCCATTGTGTCTCCACGAATCTCCTTCAAGCTTGTTAAGTCTGTGACAAAGGTCGGTTCTAATACCAATTGTTGGACACAATGGCCACACTGAGAGGGGGGGTGAATTAGTGTGGGAGCAATTATAAACTTTTTACCTTCTTTTAATCAATCAGAATATATCAATCATTATGTCATCAATTACATAATCAAATTCATCATGAGTCATAAGCACAACATCAGATCAAAAGAGACACAAGAATATATGAAATTTTGATCTTTATTTATTGTACATGGAAGACAACAATTTTCTCAATTACAATCAGCACCAACTGATGAAAAGAGCACCAACTCTCATAACAGGACCCAGCCTAGTTTTCTTAGCTCCAACTAAGAAGGGTTTAAGGAGTCCAATCCTCAAGTGCAAGATTCTTTTTGCAAGCAATCATATGGCTTTGCTGCACAACCAACCTCTACTCTACACATCAGTCTTTGTTCATCATTGATGCTCAACACTGCTGCTCATGTATGCTGCTCATCACTACTTCTCATCTCTGCTGCTCATCACTGCTACTCATCACTACTGTTCATCTTTGTTGCTCATCACTGCTGGTCATCACTATTGCTCATCTCTGTTGCTAGTCATCTGTTGAGTCATCGTTATATACCGATAAGTCATTTCATTGCCATACACTGCTCATGTATAACATTGTACACCTCATCATACCCTGTCACTCATCAAGTAGTTATGCATCGTCATGCATCATCATCATAGGTATGCATTATCGTCATAGTGTATGCATCATCGACATAGGGTATGCATCGGCATGCATCATCATCATAGGTGTTATCCCTAAAGTTGAACCTAGACTACTGGGGGTTCAAGCTTAAGGAAATCTTGTTCTCAAATATACAAATCAATAAAATCAAATTGAGAATCAAACTGATATACAATCAAAGCTATGGGAAAAGCTACACCACTATCAATGTAACAGGCTGGTATAATATAAAGGCTGTAGGTAAAATCAAACAATCATTGAAGAACTAAACTGATACAAAACCAAGGTTGTCTATACAAATCACACAATTATCACTGCACATGCTAGTATATTATGAAAACTATCAAAGAACCATAGAGTTATCATAAAACTAGATTGGTATCATATAAGAAATATAAAAACATCAAAACATTGCTGAAGAGCTAGGCTGGTGTAAAATCAGAGCTGCAAGGTAATCCACAGGAAAAGTATAACATAAGACAAAATGCACAGTTCAATATCAAGGTTACTATGATCATAAAGACAAGAAGTAAAACTGCCTCTGTTTTCTACAGTGTAAGGATAATTGTATTTCCCAATAAGAATTAGTGCAATGGGATGTAATGGACCATATGCATAACAAAATTATCAGCAAAACCAATTCATAACATACAGAAGCAAATCATCATCATGTTTCATTCAAAAATAGAACCTGTACAGAAGCTGCATAAAGTCTATGTCATATAGGCAATGCTCCAAACAGGGCTTGCATTCTCCAAAATTGCCAACCCCCAGTCCTCTTTCGAGACCATTAGCTGGGACCTCCCTCTCACAATAAAAATGCCCCACTTTATAGAAATTACAAAAGAATAAAAGATCTCGAATTGGCTTCAAGAGATCTGGAATTGGTTGAATTAATTCCCTCAAATCTCGATTTCCTGATCTAATCATCAAATTGTTGAGTTCGATTACCTTTTCTGACCTTCAAAAATGTTGACTTTATCTTCTCTAGATACTGGGATGTAATCTACAGTTGCCATAAGATCGGGAAGGAGATTCCTTAACACTGCCAAGTATTGAGAAAAATATTGCACCTACTGATCTTCTGCCTGGGAATGTGGATCTATTTGCCTTGAAATCTAGCATTCATTTAACCTCTTATCCTCTGTTTCGATCCAAATGCCTCAGCGAAGGCCTGACGAGTTGACTGTTTTGAACTTTGAGATGAATCGGTTGAATCGGTTTTAATCTTGAGAGTTCTGCTTCCACGTAGGCAATTCAGAAGTTATAACCTCCTTAAGTGCCACCTCAGCTGCAAGAAAGCACTTCGACACAATAAATGAGCTAGAAGGCAGATGTGCCAATTTACCAAGATGACCACGTAACTTCGAAATAACTCTATGTTTATCCTTTGATAATGCAACACCTTTGAGGCGAGGTGCAGCCCAACCATTTGTTCCTATGAATTCCATGACAAGAACATGAAATCATAGAAGAAACGCTGTTGGACAACGGATGCCAGCTGCCTTCAGC
>LPNX010813671.1:511609-564410 GCA_001517045.1 Pseudotsuga menziesii | reverse complement strand
CCAGAAAAGTATTGTGCTTGACCTCGAGAAAATAGCATGAGCCACCAAATGGTGAAGAATCTACAGTCTGATGCTTTTCAAACAGCTGCTTGAAGTTACAATCGATTTATGAACAGCCAAACAGAATGTGTTGCTGATCTAGTCAGCAACCAGAGTTTTGGTGTGACCCACTATCATCTCCTGGGTTGTGTATCATGCTTTATGCGTGTTGTTTCTTGTTTTATTCGATCAACATATATTGGCAGATGTATAATATCTGCAATCTCCTCTAATATAACATCTTGATTGATGTTGTCTTCTATGCTTTTCATTACCTTTATATATGTATTCCATCCATTTGGAGTAGGTTTATCTGGCCTGACACGCATATACTTCCATGTCCTTTCATCTGGATTCCAAGAACACTCTATAATTTTCCCAGAAAAGCTTGATGGGTCTTCATCATCTACAAAATTGACACGAGCTCCTTCCAGCCTTCATTTCCTTCCCTTGTCAATTAGATACATTGATTGGCGATTCTCATCTCCTACCTCAAAAAGGAAATCAACCGAATTCATATGAGCATATTTCCATTTAAGAAGACCATCATGTGTGCGAGGAACATATGCATCGTCCCAACCCTGAAATATAAGACAGTATGTTTCATGTGAAAGCCTTGGGATGAAATCCTTTAGTACTTTACCAACTGCTGAAAGCATCCAAAAGTCTTTTCTTCTGACCCGAAATGCTTCCATGTCATAACAATATAGTGCATTTGTTTTAATGTCCTTGATATATTAAGTGTTCTTTCAACTTTCACAACTTTAATAGTAGACTGGACCCTATCTTTGAGTGTAAAAGCACTCTGACCACAGGTACTTGCTTTTGTTAAGAACCAGTTGTCACCATTATCAGTGCATGCCGCTGACCATTTACTACGATAAAGGTTTACTGCTCTCTCTGTCCCAACCTCCTCATCTAATTTGGAAAGGTGTTCTCCATCTTTGGATTCATTTATTGGGTGTGAATCAATTGAAATTCCTGCGGAGTCATAGCCTCTGTATTCAAACCTTCTCAAGCCATTGAAGAGAAGCACAAGGATGTATCTCCTCTCTCTGGACACACAGTAATTCAGGTAAGCAAATATACCACACATGTTCTCACAGCCCACCAAAATAAGGATGGCCACAGAGGAAGAAGTGAGAATTCCCAAGAGATCTACAAGGCTATCAATGATTTTGCATTGAGCAGTTCCAGAAATAGGGTTCTGACATCAGAGGAGTGAGCTCGGTGACAAAATTTCGAGGTTAGGCATATTTAGGTATCAATTTGAAAGTTGAAACTCTAACATATACATTTAGCATTGGTGTGGGCTTCTTGGAATTTGTCTGAGAAAATGAGAATGGGGACTCGGGACACAGGATTCAAAGCAAAATTGGGGGAAGTTATTTGAGAGCCAACTGTCCATTTCCCAATCCTCATAAGATTTACTAGACTTTTTGAACCTTTCTGTCCACCAGGATTCATTATAGGTTCGTTTGAAACTCTGCTGCCAGTAAGTAAAATGCTGCCAGAAACTGAAAATTTACTGGAGCAGATTTGATGATAACAATAGGTATGCATCATCGCCATAGGGTATGCATCATCGTAGTAGGGTAAGCATCCTTGTCATCGAATGCATCATCATCATCTCAGTGTGCACCATGTATGCATCATCAACATCAACTATACATCATAGTGCTTAGGAGAGCATCATCACACTATGATATGCATGTACATCATATTGTATAGGAGTGCATCAACATCATAAAGTGTACATCATTATCACATGCATTATCATTATAAGGTATGCAACATCATCATCATAGCCTCCATAATGACTTCAAATATATATACCAATATAGAGAATCATACACTAAGATCAAAGATGCACTCTATCCATGAGAGACATGTGTCATCACAAGAGAAACCTAGAAGAATGAACCATACCTTTCCGAAGATCACAATATGAAGAAATAGTAGACAAACCAAAAGAAACTCTAGATCATGTCATCACATAGCCCTCGTAAGAAGCTTTCCAACGAGCCAAGAACTTTGTAGTTCTGATTCCGTATGAGAAATTTATGCCAATTTTAGTGAATATGCGCAAAAATTTCTATGTAAAAACGAACTACTCCTCTGCTGCTGCAAAAACAACCTCAGAACAATCTTCACGAATTCACTTCTCTACTTGCACATTGATTGTTTTTGGATGTCCTTATATACACATTAAAGTGGACATGTTTCATGCTGGCCGACTTGTCTTCAAAGGTAAGAGTGGTAAGAATTTTAATTTTCAATCAAAAATTGTAATTTGACTTTTAATTGTCACACAAACTTTTTACCACTTCAATGGTCAAACCTTACCAAAGAATTGCATGTATTTTATTTTCCATATAATAGGGTGTCCACCACATAAGCCATATGTATGACTAAGGACTTCAAACTTCTTACCACTTCAATGGTCAAACCTTACCAAAGAATTGCATGTATTTTATTTTCCATGTAATAGGGTGTCCACCCACATAAGCCATATGTATAACCAAAGATTTCAAACTTCTTACCACTTCAATAGTCAACCTTATGTATTTTTGATATTTTTCTTACCACCTCAATGGTCAACCTTATGTATTTTTATTATTTTTCTTTCAAAGTCAACCACGTCATTTAAAATTCATGGGAGTGTGTCCTCCACATCTTCATAGGGTTGCATCAAGCCACTAGGGCTTTTAATGGCATGGCATATGCAAGATACCATCATGGGATTCAATCTTGTCACTAAATGGACCATCATCAAACCAATATGTGTGTGGGTGCCTTAACCACATCAAGTGCAAGCAATGGGCATCAAGGTCTTCACAAGGTTCCATGACTTCATTAAGTCACCAAAGGCCATATCATCATGTCATCTAACCATGTCAAGTGCAAGTAGTGGGCTCCATGACCTTCACAAGGGTATCAGGGTCTTCGTCAAGGGTTCCATGGGTTTCTTCATCATACCAGGGGTTCCATAGCCTGTCAAGGACCATACAAGGTCATCATCATCATATAAGAGCTCCATGACCCCAATAAGGGTTGCAAGGTCATTACACCATCAAGTGTGGATCCAAGGTCTTCATCAAGGCTTCTTCAACAAGCAAGAGGCTTCAGAGGCTTCATCAACCACCTCAACCACACTAGGAGACCCTCAAGGGTCAAGATCCATCATGACATCATTTGTGGGGTAGCTGAGTCTTCTCATGGGGTATTATGATACCATCAAAGCATGAATGACCATAAAATGGGCCATTAATGCTTCTCCAACCCATCTAGGGGTTCTCCATCATCCATCAAGGTTTCAGGACCATCTCTAGGGTCTTCAACACCATCAACAGGGTCTTCAACATCTTCAACAAGGTAGTGGCTCCAAGATCCATCCTTGTGGGTACAAGGACCTTGTCAATTGGGTACAAGGTACTTCAAGGCACAAACCCACTCTGTAAGGGGTCCAAAGCTCAAACCCATTTTGTAAGGGATCCAAGGCACTACAAGTGGGACTTGGTGGCATCAATGACCATCTGTGGGGCCACTGCAAGTCCATGTTGGCCAACATCAATGATAATTTCATCAACAAGAACAATACAATCCAGAAATCAATTTTACCCAACCTGAAAAAATTGTACAACTGAAACTCACAAAGAAAACCCCAACAAGATCGTACAACCCTGTGTCACTGCCTACATCACCCTGCATGGCCTTTGTGTCACCCGTACGGCATCTGCGGCATTGTACGGATGTTGACATTACCTGCACGACCACATACGGTTGCTTGCGTTACGAACTCTATGTCACCTATATGACATCCCTGCATCACTGTGTACGGCCTCTGCGATTTTCCTGTGTTTCCCTGTCAACCTCCAGATAGATGTTCTTTAGTCTCACCCTCTACAGAATTCTCCTGCAAACTTTCTTTCTCACTCTCTGGATGAAATCTATGAGCAGGAAATCGCTCTCTGGTAATGTGTGTGTCAAAGAAATTGTGTGTGTCCTCTCCACCAAATCAATCTCCTTTTAACTCAATGGCAAAGCGAAAACCCTAACTCTCACTATGGATCAAAGGATGAGATTCCCTGGTGAGATCAATGGCCAAGATTAGATTAGCCATCACTTAAATTATTTTTCACTTGAACTTTATAAAAGTGTCTCCATTAAGTCAAATTAAAAATAGATCACATAATGCACTTTACCTAAGTATAAACTTTGGATAAAGGCAATAAGCAATCTAGCTTCTTGCTTTATGTCTTCTATCAAACAAGGACACATGCAAATGATAGAAGACCTTCCTTGCTGCAACTTTTTACACTCCCTCTCAATGAGGAAGGGATTCGACAACAACCCCAACTTATCCTTGAACTTCACAAAAATGTGTATGCAAAGTGCCTTGGTGAAAATGTATGCCACCTACTCATCTGTCTAAATGTACTCCAACCGAATGGTTTCTCTCTGTACACAGTCTCGCAAAAAATGGTACCAGATGTCTATGTGCTTGCTCTGGTCATGGAAGACTAGATTCTCAGATAGCATGATGCCACTCTAATTGTCACAATGAACTGCCATAGCCTCCAACTCACACTCGAATAATCCTGAAAGCATTTTTCTTAGCCACATCCCTTCACATGTAGCCAAACTGACTGCCATGTACTCAGCCTCTGTCAAGCTCAATGCAACAGACTTCTGCTTCTTGTTGAACCAAGAGACAATCATTGACCCAATGTTGAAGCAGCAACCTGAAGTGCTCTTCTGATATTCTACACATCCTGCCCAGTCAGCATCTGTGAAGCCTGCTAACTGTATACTCCCACTACATTCATAAACCAATCCATACTCCATTGTGCCTCTAATGTAGTGAAGCACATGCTTCGCAGTTGTTTAGTGCACTCTCTAAGGGTCCACCATGAACTAACCCAAAGAGTTGACTCCTAAGTCCTGTGTTGGTAAGTCCATAGATCTCTGTAAGGCTCTGTCCTCATCAAACTAGACATACATGCTCACAGTGACCCTCTTTTGAGATGGAATATACACCCTATATGCCTTAAAAGTCTCATTGTAACCAACTAGTAGTCGCTTCTCACTCGAAGGGTCCATCTTCTTCCTAGTGTCAGCATGAATGTAACAATAGAATACACTCCCAAATATGCGTAGATGACTCAAATCTAGTCTAGTGCCTGTGAAGACCTACTCGGGTGTCTTCCTCCCCAAAGTTGTGTGGTGACACATGTTCTGAATGTAAATTGTGGTCATGTGTGCCTCAGCCCATAGAATAGTGGCAATCCCTGATCAAATAGTATGGCCTTGGATGCTCCTACCAATGTCTTGTCCTTCCTCTCCGCCACTCCATTCTGTTGCAGGGTATGAGGAACTATATGTTCCTTTTTTATACCCTCTGATGAACAAAATTCCAAGAACTTTTTGGGGGTGTACTCACCCCTGTTGTCCGTCCTCAATACCTAAATCTTCCTCCCTGTCTGGTTTTCCATCAGAGTCTTGAACTCCCGAAACTGCTAGAAGACCTCTAACTTGGCCTTCAGGAAATAGATCTAGGTCTTCCTGGACTAGCCATCAATGAATGTGACGCAATAACTGTAGCCACTGAAACAGTGGACACTCATTGGTCCGCAAACATCCGAATGTACCAAGTCCAAGGTCCCCTTAGACTTGTGCTCACTTTATGGGAAAGGCCTCCTCATGTTCTTCCCCAACGCACAACCCTTGCAGTGGTTATGCTTCTCCTCTTGTACCTGAGGAACTCCAGTAACTGCCTGTCTCAAATGCCTCAGTGCTCCATGGTGTAAGTGTGCCATCCTCCTATGCCACAACTCACCATGATTGTTGCTGCTAACCAGAGCTTTTGCAGACTCGAAGTGTAGTATGTACACCTTCCTGCTTCGGATCCCAATCACCCGATCCAAACTCCTATCTAGCTCCCTTGTCCTGATATACACTTTCCTATCACAGAACTTCACCTGAAAACCCTTCTCCTCCATGGTGGAAACGAATATGAGGTTCTTCATCAACCCCAGAACGTATAATATCTTAGCAAAACTGAGGGGCTTTCCAAATTCCCTCTGAAATGAAACATTACCAACTCCCTACGTCTGATACCGCGCATCATCTCCCAACTCAATGTGGAGATTTACTCCACCCTCCTTCGAGCTTTTGAAGAACCTTTTATGTCTTGTCATGTGACAAGATGCTCCGATGTCAATGTACCAGATGTTGTTGCATGTGGTGCTTGCCATGCAAGCTATCAAACAAAAATCCTCATCGAATTTTTGGTTAACTCTTCCACCTCTGCAAAACATGCCATCTATGTATTATTCTTTTTCTTCCTATCTAGGCATTGGGAGGCAAAGTGTCATGGCTTGTGGCAGATGAAACATTTGACCTTTGACATGTCAATGTTCTTCTTACAACCCTTCTTTTTCTTTTCCTTTCTCTTTCCCTTTCCTGCTAGGGCTAGAGCCTCTTCATACATGATCTATGGGAAACTATTGAATGAACTTGAACCTTGACCCATACAAATCTCTTCCTGCACAAAGTCATCCCACAATCTCTGCCAATCAGGGAGCTTCTCCCTAGGCACCATTCCTTTGACAAAGACGTCCCCATGGCTTAGAAAAGCCATTGAGGGCTATCCGAACTAGCTTCTCATCTTCAGTCTTAAAGCCCGCTGCTCCAAGTTCATCCCTGATCTATGTGAGCCTTGTGAGATAAGGCACCACTCCTTCATCATTGGCCACCTTAGTGTTTCGCAATCTCTCCTGTAGCACCATCTTCCGGTTCTGGTTCTTACTCTGGTAAAGGCTTTCCAGAGCCGGCCACAAGTCTAATGCGGTCTTCTTCTCGGAAAGGTGAGGGACTATGTGATCTTTCACCCCATCCAAGATAATCAACATGGCCCTAAAATCCACCTTCCATTTAGCCAACTTTGTCGGATCTATGGGCGCAGCCTTCTTGAAGTCAATGTGCTCCTCTACATCACTAACATCCAGGATCCTCATGATCCTCTCTTTCCATGTAGAAAAGTTTTGAGCCCCCTAGAGTCTATCCTCAACTCTCAAGTATACGGTCATCATAATGAAGTGTACCTGTCAAACCCTAGGTTTGTGCCTTCAATAGATATGTCCCCGATCAATTCAATACTGCTACTTTCTATCAGGTATACTCAGAAGAGCTCTAATACCATGTAAGTTTCCTTAAAACCCAATCTTGAGTTACAGAGTATTTATTATTATTATTAGTATTATTATTCAAACCCCAAATTAATTAATGTTAACCACAAATGGATTTCTTCACAAATATTGCAGCGGAAAATAAATACTGAGAAAAATAGAACAACAATCACATCAATAGAGACACCAATATTTTCGGGTGTGAAAAACCCCGAAAAAAACCAAGATGGGAAAACCGGTGCAGCAGTCTGAGAAGATATTTTTATAAGCAAGATATAGAACAATACAATCCAGAAATTGATTTTACCCAACCTGACAAAATCCTACAACCGAAACTCACAGAGAAAACCCCAACAATATCGTATGGCCCTGTGTCACCTGGTACGAACTTTGCATCACCTATATAGCCTCTACGTCACTGTACGGATGCTGACATCACCAGTATGGCCTCCTGTGTCATGGCCTCTGTGTCACTTGTAAGGCCTCCCTGTGTCACTGTGTACGACCTCTGTGATTTGCCTATGTTCCCCTGTCAATCACCAGATAGATGTTCTTCAGTCTCACCCTCTACAAAATTCTCCTGCAAACTTTCTTTCTCACTCTCTGGATGGAAGCTATGAGCAAGAAATCTCTCTCTGACAATGTGTGTGTCAAAGAAACTGTGCATGTGTCCCCTCCACCAAATCAATCTTCCTTTAACTCGATGGCCAAGCGAAAACCTTAACTCCGGTGAGATCAATGGCCAAGATTAGATTAGCCATCACTTAAATTATTTTTCACTTGAACTTTATAAAAGTGCCTCCATTAAGTCAAATTAAAAATAAATCACATAATGCACTTTTCCTAAGTATAAACTTTGGATAAAGGAAAGGATCAATCTGGCTTCCTGTTTTATGTCTTCTATTAAGCAAGGACACATGCAAACAACAGAAGAACTTCCTTGTTTCCACTTTTTAACAGCTAATTTGTTGAAATGTAATCATCTTTCATGTGTAATAGAAATAGACGTGTTTGATGTCCCAACTTTGCTTGCAAATCTTATTTTGTATATTTAACTTTTGGGTGTTTTAGTAGCTGATTTATTATGCCAATGTAATGAAGAACAGAGCTAATGTTAAGCAGATTTAGCATGCTTTAATTTGTACTTTCAAATCTGATTTATGTTAGCGCTGATCAGATTTTTTTTATTAGATCTTGCCCTACTGGCTGCTGAAATGATCTACCATTGACTTTCTGTGTTTATGTTCTTGAATGTTGCCCTAGCAGTTTTTTGGACTGCACATTGAAGGCCTTGACAGGTACTTCCAGAGAAATCAGATTCAACATTAGAGCTGAGACTTCTATGGTGCAGATCCGCAACCTTATGAGGCTACATTTTAACAATGTGTACCATCAATCTTTGCTCAACAATGCTCCAAGCATGAACAGGAACGTACATGCATCCAACTGTCAACACAAATATAAATGCCTTGAAGCTTATACATCGCATGGTGCCCCATAGTTCAGTAGCAAGGACCAGATAGAGATGAAGCTTTCTCAATGCCATCCAGTAGATACCTATTCATGCCTTTGTATAAAACCACTACATAGCTCTTTTTGATGCAAGAGATTCAGTAGAATGTATGACTCCATAATAATAGGACTTGTAGCTTTACCTACGTGTCTTTTGGCACCCTGCTTTACCTGAACTTCCCTTGTTTGCAACCACATCAATCCCATCACTTCATCTGCAGGAACTTTGGTCCCGTGCTTGAGACAAAACAAGGCTTGATCCTACCAAAACCATGAGGTCTGTCACATAAGGCCTCACCCAGAGGACTTCTTGCACTTATCCCACTATCAAGATACTATCCATCAGTGTCTATATTTAACATCAATAAACAAAACTGCTTAAATAAGAGGAAGTCAAGCATTCAACCATATATTGGAATTTGGAAATTAGACCCAAATTAAACCTTAAGAGATTCAGTCTATGCCCAGCTAGCCATAAAAGTTGAAAGCTACTATATATCCATTCATTCCATGACCCAATTGAAAATCCCTAAGAAAATATCTATCCATAAATTTGAGAGTACAAAACTGTAGCTTATTGTAAATCACAAAAACTAACAATATATCAACTAGCAACCATATCATTAGATAATTAACTAATCATGCAAATTTACATGACGCACAAAAAAAGATTGTGTACTAGAACAGTGATGTGCAAAATCTATAAAATCAGATTAAATTTCTAAACTAGGGCATTGCAACTAGACAATGACATCACAAAACTCATTAGATAGGCTACAATAACAGTAACAAAAGCGTCCCTGGATGTTTTGCAATGACATTGAATTGCATTGCATTTTACAAAATTCTGAAAACTGTGCTAGAAAGTTAACTTCCTTAAAATTATGTTGGACTTGCTTCAGACTTGCAAAATACTGGTGCTAACATCTCTTTTAAAATTTATAATACAGATGGATATTTCACACAATAACTTAAAATATATGTGAATGATAAACCTATTAACCAATGCCCAAATGAATGAGATGTAGAGCATAAACAAATCTTATGAGAAAGGTCAAAGTTACCTGACAACTGAAGTCATTGAAATTTGGCTCCATCAAAAGCGGAATTCCCATATACTCCTTGATAAAAGTCTGCAAACTCAAACAACATCTTTAACATTATATTAATTTTAAACTATTCTAGAATCTTCTCAGATATAAACTTTTTCAAACAATTTTATGGTGACTTGCATCAAATTCCTTAGCTTTCTACCACAAGAGCAATGGTAAAGCGTTACATTGCTCCAAAGAAACAAGCTTGTTATATGATCATTGAAATATTTTGTGACTACAAAACTAGAAAATCATTAAGAAACAAAAGCACCAAAGTTTGGTGGCAATCTCACTACAAATGTGAATCATATCGAAACATCACATTGTAAATCAAACAGTTGAAACTCAGATAGAGGTTATTTGAGATAGAAGTTGACCTGTGTAGGCAGTTTACAAGTATGAATACAAATTCCTGCACACTTGCTTGCTTCCAAATACCGGCATTTCTCCACTAATACCTGCATGAAATGGGTAAATTTAAAGAATACGATACTGAAGTATGTATTTTAACCACAGTTGAGCCACTACCAATACTGCAATTGAAAACATTTATGGTCACAACACTCAAATATAATAATGGCATACAGTGAGAAGACATCATAGCAACTACACTGTTTCTCATATAATTTGACACTTGGTTCTCTTGCCAAAAAACAAAAAATATGATTTAGGTGTATAAAATTGACTCAAGCAGAAAAACATGTTCTTAAGGAATAACAGCAAGTAAAATCTTAAAAGTTAAGCAAACATAGTGTGAATACCAGTGTTCCACCGAGTTTCTGGGACGCGGGAGCGTGGGAGCAGGGAAACGCACATTGGGGACGTGTAGAGACACCCCAAAATTTTGGCGTATTTTGGGGGACAAGGGGTCAGGGGGGTGTCGGGGTCTCTAAAATTAGAAAAAAATAGAAAAATAATAAAAATATGAACCCCAGCACATAAACATATCAATTCCTCGTCCCGTCACCATTTGCATACTAGCATCCTTATGTTCCCAAAGAGTTTAGTGTAATGTAAATGTAATTGTTATAGCCAAGCATATCATATCGATGTTAGTTTCTTTTTATTTGTTTCTATTTCGATTTATAATGACCATTTAGTATAAAAGCCTAAAATTTAAGATGAACCATTTTTGTTTTTAAGTAAAAAAATTTAAAAATTCGAGGGGGGCGGGGGCCTGTGGCAGCCCCCCATTTTCAGGGGGGGCCGTGTGGGAACCCCCCAATCCGGGAAACTCCTAGACCTGCGTTTCCCCAAGTTACGCAGAAATTGGGGGGGCTGGGAAACGTTTCCCATGGAGCCTCCCAGCCCCCCGGGCGTGGGAAGCGCAGGGGGCGAGCCCCCGACCCTAGGAGACGCATTCCAGTGGAACCCTGGTGAATACTGTTGTGAAATTTTCCAGATTGTGCAGCTCAGTATCTATGAGAAGTGCTCCACGATGGCCACAGTCTTCCACCAAGCTATGAACTGGTTACTGGTCCATAGAGCTACGCTTTGTATATAACTGAGTGTTCTGTGAAGGTGGAGAATTGTTGGGGCAAAAAGCAAGGGAGAAGTTTACGTGCACGGAAGGATTCTTTAGTGAGTTCTTGGAGTCCAAGTTATCACTAGATCAACTTGTGACATTGAGCCCTCTCATTAGCATGTAGTGATTGAGTTGGTGGGTTGGGCAGATCAATCACTAGAGGAGCATAGATGTGATAGATCAGTCTCCCATGGGCACTACTCTTCCTAATCCTTCAAATTCCAATCCACAAAAAGACAAAATAGTGTAAGAGTGCCACATTGTGGAATGCTAAGGGGTTTGAAGTTTGAGGAATAAAATACCACCTAAGCAAAATGTTTGACAAAGTAACTTAACAAGATGTAAGCATAAATGCAAGCTACCGTAATATATTGGTTGTGACACAGTCAACGACTAGGCCCAAAAATCGAATGGTTGCCTGAAAAAGTTACAATGGAAGTCTAAGAACAGTTGAGTTGAATGTTCCTAGGATTTTAGGAATGTATGTCACAAAAGGCTTAATGTGTTGAGTTTGAATGTTTACCATCACTAAGTTATGGTTCAAATTTTGAATATTATTAGCTTTTCTGCTTAGATCTACAAGTTTTTGATGAAATAAAGGTGATGGTCTAGGTTTTAAAATGTCTCAACACTCTAGGACAACTTGTTGTTTTGTAATGTCTGATTTGAAATATATATAGTAGCAAGCCTAAAATGAACACTAAGAAAAACAAACACTACCAAACTATAAACCATGCAAATATGAATTTTTCCCGTGCCTTTCCTAGGTTTCTAAGCATGAATTATTTCATATTTGTGCATGCAAAATATCCCTTAGATTTGTGTGCCTAGGATGAAGAATATTTTAGCCTAGCAAATGCAAATTTCCCCTAGTGCCTAAACAAGTTTTAGAAACGAAATCCTTTAAAAGAGTGGAGAAGAAGAGATAATGAAAAACTTGACCCGGTGCCTTGGTGTTGGGCTTGGAGTCGATTTGCCCCTCCTAGAAAATTGGCATGTAGCTGAGATCCAAGAATAGCAAAGACTCTTGAGCAATCAACAACCTTGATTCAACTAAGGCACCTTTAGTACCCAATGTTTTCGGAGCCTGCAAACCTAGTTGATCCTGGAAAATGGAAGTCTATTATAAGTCCCAAAAACCTGATAAAAACCAGCAAACAAGTTAGAAGATAAATGTATAAGAAGTGAGAAACAAAACCCAGAAAGGAAAGCAAAAGCAATAGATTTCTGAAGTGAGTTTCTTACCACAAAATCACAATGAACTAAAATGAAACATCTTACCTCAATGTGGATCAGATCTCATGAACATAGCAATAGAGGAGAACAAGAGCCAAAATCCAGCCACAACACCAAGAACACAAGAAAGAAAATGAGTAAAATCAGAATTCTTCTATTAATCTCAAAACTACCTCCTTTACAAATGAGCTACTCAATCTCTTTTATAGAACAAGAGAGAGCAAGATCCCTAGTTACAAAAAGATGAAAAGTTTAGATTTTCATTTGAGTCTCCCATTTACAATCTATGGTTGAGATTACATCAAGAAAAACTGGGTTACAAGTGGCTAAGTAGGCCCTCTCTTGGTGGGGCACATGTAGAAAATCTGGGTTTTACTGCTTGCTGGTTTAAATGAACATTTTATGGTTTTCACTTCAGCCGGTTTTGCATAGGCTGTAAGCTACTTGAAAAAATTTGCTGAACAATTTTAAACACACAGTAAAATACTAACAGGCTGAAAACAAATATGGACAGTCACACCATAAATTTGACTCAGAGATTTTTGGCTAAATAAGCCCTGGAAAAACCCACAAGGGGAAAACCAGTCAGAGAGAGGAGAGAGTTTATTATTTCCTTCAGCAAAAATCAGACATTAAATTTACAGTAAAAAATTCCAACTTATCTCAACCCAGATTTTGACCAGCAGCAGACAGTCTCGATTTCTGTGCATGAACAACACCTTGATTTCTAAGCCAACCGTACAGTATTAAATGCAGGTCGTACACTCACTTTCAGACCTCGATTTCTGTGCAAAATCGTACAGCATTTAATGTAGGGCCGTACCCTCGATTTCTGTGCTGTCTGTACCCTCGATTTCTGTGCAAATTTAATGATGTTCGTACAGTAATTAATGCAGGCCGTACAGACTTAATCTCCTCGATTTCTGTGTAGGAAAATAAATGCAAAATCGTACAGCATTAATAGCAGCCGTACTCGATTTCAGTGCACATAAATGCAACCGTACAGCATTAAATGGGCCGTACTCTCCTCTCGATTTCTGTGCATAAATTTTCTCTGGAAATGAGCCAAAACCCTTCTCGTCCTCCTTCTCTCTCAGCGCTTCTCTCTTCTCATGAAAAAGTGAAAAGTTGAATGTCTGTTTGCCTCCCTCAACCTTTTTGTCTAACCCTAAGTAGGTATCTAATCCAACGGTGGAAAAGGATCCAATCCAATAGATGAGATTCAGTGAGAGTAAAAATCCCTTTTATTTAATTCACATACATAAAATTACTCACCCACTTAAATTTATCAAAAAGTGACTTTATGTTTATAAAGTCTCATTAAATGACATTTAATGTGAGGGTCACCTTTTTCCCTCTTCTAAGTGACTTAGGCAAAATAAAAGTCACCTAGGGAACATCTGCCTAGGTACAAAAACTAACACTCCCTCTTACCGAGGAAGGTGTTCTGTACCACTCCCAACTTATCTCTGAAGAAGACAAACTTTCCCCTCCCCAAAGACTTCGTCAGAATATCTGCAACCTGCTCATCAGTGGATATATACTGAAGCTCAACTGCCCCTCTCTGAACGTAGTCACGGATGAAATGGTATCTGATCTCTATGTGCTTGACCTGTCATGGAACACTGGATTCTCAGAGAGCTGAATGCAACTCTGATTGTCACAGTAGATCACCATAGGCCTAAGCTGCTGATCAAACAAATCTAACAATAACTTGCGAAGCCACAGTGCTTCACAAGTAGCTTGACTGGCTGCCATATACTCAGCCTCAACAGAACTCAATGCAACGGACTTCTGTTTCCGACTGAACCACGACACTGCTGCCGAGCCTAAACTGAAACAACAACCGGAAGTGCTCTTTCGATCCTGCACACAACCTGCCCAGTCTGAATCTGTGAATCCAACCAAGCTAACTCCACCCGAACCCCTGTAGTCCAGACCATAATCCACTGTCCCTGCAAGATATCTCAATATGTGCTTTGCGGCTGTCCAGTGTACACTCCTAGGCTCAACCATGAACTGACTAAGAGTGTTCACCGCAAAACACAAGTCTGGCCTGGTGTTGACCAGATACATCAAAGACCCAATGAGCTGACGATATATAGTGGGATCCACCAACTTGCCCTCGAAAGCATGAAGTTGCTTCCAATTGGTGATCATAGGTGTACACATCGGCCTGCAGTCCTCCATCTGAAATCTCCTCAGAATATCAGCTGCATACTTCCCCTGTCCAAGGAAAATATGCCCAGGCTCCTGCCAAACCTCCATCCCCAAATAGTAATGCATCAGTCCAATATCGGTCATATCGTACTCCGATGCTAGATCTCTCTTGCAATGTGCAATGAGATGCTCAGCACCTTTGATGAAAAGATCATCAACATACAGCAGAAGAATGAGCGGATCTCCCCCAACCACAATGAAGTAAAGGTTGGGATCAGCCTCACTCTTCTGAAATCCCATCGATTTCAGATAAGCATCAATCTTGGAGTACCAAGCTCTAGAAGCTTGCTTTAGTCCGTACAAGGCTTTCTTCAGCCTGCACACATGAAAATCTCTCCCATGGATCTCGAATCCCTGTGGCTGCTCTAAGTACACCTCCTCCTGCAGAAGACCATTGAGAAATGCAGTCTTCACATCCATCTGGTGAATCTTCCAACCCATCTCTGCTGCTATGGAAATCACTGCCCTGATAGAAGAATATCAAGCAACTGGAGCAAAAGTCTCATCATAGTCAACTCCCTCAACCTGTGAGAACCCTCGCGCCACAAACCGAGCCTTGTACTTCTCCACACTGCCATCTGCAGCATGCTTTACCTTGTAAAGCCATCTGGAAGTCACAACTGACTTCCCCTCCGGTCTCGGCACTATCTCCCAAGCATCATTCTTCATGATGGAATGGTACTCTTCCATCATGGCATCTCTCCATACCAGATGCTGGGAAGCCTCCTCAAATGTGGATGGCTCAGAGTCACGAAGGCATGCAACAAGAGCCATATCACCCCTGTCCGGCACCACACCAAGCCTTTCTGGCTCCACTACTGACCTGATCCTCTCCTGGGGCCTACCAAAAGCCTCTGCTTCCTTCAAGGTCTCCATGTACAAAGTCATCCCAAAGCCTCTCCCAGGTAGGTAGGTTCTCTCTGCCCACTATAGCCTGCACAAAAGCACCCCAGGACTTTGAAGCCCCATTCACTGCTGTACGTACAAGCTCTGAAGGGGCTACCACCTCCCCAACTGCTACAAGTTCATCCTTAACTGCAGAAATCCTAGTAAGGTAAGCTGTGACTCCCTCACCTCCATTCATCCTGATACTCTTGAGTTTTTCTCTGAGAACCATTTTCCTGTTCTCATTAGAACTCTCATACAGACTGATCAAGGCTGTCCACATCAAGTGTGCCCTAGCCTTGCCTGAAATGTGTGGGATAATGTGATCTTTAACCGCATCAAGAATAATCCTTCTAGCTTTGCAGTCCTTCTTATTGAAGGCTGATAGGGCTGCTGCATCTGTAGATGCAGGAATGGTAATTGGATTTGCTGTAGTGTTCCTCACTACATCCGGCCACAACTCATTCTCTTCTAGTAACAGCAAAATTCTGGCCTTCCACGGCACAAAATTTCCTGTCCCATCGAGCCTATCCTCCAATCTAAGTCCTGTAGCCATCTCAACAACAACTCAACAAAGTGCTGTTCACTGACAGAAGTAAAATAATAAAAATTTCTGAGTTCTGGAAATTACTGTGTGTCTGCAAAAATCACTGTTTTATGCCCCCTTGCTCTGATACCATGTAGAAAATCTGGGTTTTACTGCTTGCTGGTTTAAATGAACATTTTATGGTTTTCACTTCAGCCGGTTTTGCATAGGCTGTAAGCTACTTAAAAAAATTTGCTGAACAATTTTAAACACACAGTAAAATACTAACAAGCTGAAAACAAATATGGACAGTCACACCATAAATTTGACTCAGAGATTTTTAGCTAAATAAGCCCTGGAAAAACCCACAAAGGGAAAACCAGTGAGAGAGAGGAGAGAGTTTATTATTTCCTTCAGCAAAAATCAGACATTAAATTTACAGTAAAAAATTCCAACTTATCTCAACCCAGATTTTGACCAGCAGCAGATAGTCTCGATTTCTGAGCCAACCGTACAGTATTAAATGCAGGCCGTACACTCACTTTCTGACCTCGATTTCTGTGCAAAATCGTACAGCATTTAATGCAGGGCCATACGCTCAATTTCTGTGATGTCCGTACCCTCGATTTCTGTGCAAATTTAATGATGTCCGTACAGTAATTAATGCAAGCCGTACAGACTTAATCTCCTCGATTTCTGTGCAGGAAAATAAATGCAAAATCGTACAGCATTAATGGCAGCCGTACTCCTCGATTTTTGTGCACATAAATGTAGCCGTACAGCATTAAATGGGCCGTACTCTCCTCTCGATTTCTGTGCCTGAGTTAATGCTCCTGTACTCCTCGATTTCTGTGCATAAATTTTCTCTGGAAATGAGCCAAAACCCTTCTCGTCCTCCTTCTCTCTCAGCGCTTCTCTCTTCTCATGAAAAAGTGAAAAGTTGAATGTCTCTTTGCCTCCCTCAGCCTTTTTGTCTAACCCTAAGTAGGTATCTAATCCAACGGTGGAAAAGGATCCAATCCAATGGATGAGATTCAGTGAGAGTAAAAATCCCTTTTATTTAATTCACATAAATAAAATTACTCACCCACTTAAATTTATCAAAAAGTGACTTTATGTTTATAAAGTCTCATTAAATGACATTTAATGTGAGGGTCACCTTTTTCCCTCTTCTAAGTGACTTAGGCAAAATAAAAGTCACCTAGGGAACATCTGCCTAGGTACAAAAACTAACAGCACACTTGCTCATGTGGACAATAGATAGGGACAAAAATTGCTGAGATAAATCACTAGAATGCTAAGTACGATGATGACAAAGGTTCCCTTGTTGAGTTGCATGCCGATTTGGATGGTTGAGGCAAGAAAGAGTTTGTTGGAAATGAGTGATGCGCCCCCTTGGAGAGAGAAAGCGCCCCCTTCAGTTCGATTTCGCTTAGTGGGCCCTCAAACATGTATAAAATCCTATAATTGTTGATTTGGAGTCCTTGTCATATTTGAGAAGGACCCATTTCATTATTTTCCAAATTAAAATTTCTCATTGCCATTTTATTTATGCTCTTCCATACTTAAGCAATTTTTAAATCAAACCTTAGGAAATCTAATTAATAATTGTCAATTAATTGAAACTTGATACAATCATGAGCAAAATGCTTGGGAATTGCCTTGGATAATGTCCATGATGCCCTTGAAGCTTATGTCAATCATTAGCATGCAAAAATTTTATCTGAATTCTTCAATTACATGTTGCTCCAAATTATTAAAGTTGAACTTAGGCATTTTTAATATGAAACTTGTGAAAAATCATTAATTTTTGCCTAATAGTCCATATAAGCTGAAAATCACATTTGGAATGATCAAATTGACTTTCAAAGTCTTCAACAAGTTGAATGATGATGAATAGGAAGTACATGTTACTGGCTGGTTTTGTTGACCAAGTCAAACCACCCTTTAACTGAGTCAAAATGCTGAAAAAAGTCAACTTTGGTCAAAGTTGGAAAAACTAATCCAATGAATTTATGGACCCTTTTAATGCCTTTGGAAGGAGGATATCTCATTTTATATGGCTTAAAATGATGATGTACTAAAGTCACAATACTTACATACAATGATTGTTCAACTGAATCATTACATAGCCTCAAACATATACTATGCTACATAAGGTTCATATAAAGTATGAGGATAGTGTTTTACAAACATGTCATCATCAAACATCAAGACCATTATTACAAGGACTGTCTCTCCTTTGGGTGAAGTGGATGGAAAATTCAAGTAGGTAGTCAAGTGAAGATTTGGTCAAAGGTAACTAAATGACTCAAGATGAGGAATAAAGGAAAACTATGTCATCTCCACCAGCAGGGCAAACAATAGGAAATGTGTCTCACAAATGGGTCTTGTGTAATGAGGTACTACTCCTTTTGACCTTGGCAATCAAACTCCCCCCATTTTTATTTACTTTTTGCTTTGCTAGCTTCGTCTTGGACTTTTTCTTCTTGTACTCTTTGACTTGGAAACCTTGGCTTTAATTTTATTTGAAAGCACATGCAAGTAGGAATTGCTTTTTTTTTTTGGATTGCTTGACTTTTGCAATTTGTCTTGGTCTTCTTTGATTTTCTTTTGATCTAGTGAAGTTTTTATTTTACACTAGCTTCTAGTACAAGGAATCTTGGTCTGGGAGTTGACATCAAATGCCCTTTTTGAGGCATTGTAGGGGATAACCTTTCATGTTCCAGGTATAGGGAAAGCATTGCTCAATGGCAACTCTTCTTGTTTGATAACCAGTTAACCCCAGGAATTTACAAGGAAGACTTTTGGACCGTTGTTGGATCCGTCGCAACACAAACATACCTGAGACACAAGGGAGAACAAGGAGGCCTTCATGGTGAAGGGGGTATAAACGAGAGTTCAAGAGTCAATCTGTTAGTCTCTATCCAATGGGAATTTAAAGCATGGGTGGAGTGGTATGGAGATGGGTATAAATTCAAATTGTGGAGCCAAAGGAGATTTATAATCCCTGTAAAGACCAAGAGTTGTTAGCCAATGATATGTGCATTAAAACAAAATTTTCTGGTTAATATTAGCCTATGGAACATCTCTACTAACTATGCTTATCAGAATCAATCATTGTAAGTAACATGAAGACATCCGAAATACAATCATCAATCTAAGTCATTAGTCCGTAAAATATATCCTCAAGGCATCAAATGACAATATATGACACATGGCATGGCATAATCACAAGGAAAAGCATGGCATCCACTGATAAAATCTCAGCACCGATCACATCTACACTCTAAATACTGAATCTTAACCTAATCTCTGAGGAAAAAATATGGGCAAAAATCCCCATACACAAACCGGTATAATGGTTCTAAAGTTTATGATCTTTTATACCATATTCATAACCAATAAAGATACATTTTCAATCCTTATTATCAAACTTACTCCTATTTTTCTTTGGAACATGCACATAAGCATCACAACCAAAAACTTTGAGATGTTTAAGAGGGGTTTTTACCAATCCATGCCTCATGCGAAGTATTGTAAACCAATGATGATGTAGGTGATCAATTTACCAAGTAACATGCAGTATCCACTACCTCTATCCAGAATTCCTATGATAACCCTGCACCACTAAGCATACTTCTTTCATTTTCCCTCGACAACCTGTTCATTCTTTCTACAACTCCATTCTGTGAGGTGTGTAAGGAGTAGTCTTTTGTGTTGCTATTCCACACTTCTTACAAAATTCCTCAAATTCATTACACATAAATCTTCACCGTTATCTATCCTCAATGCCTTTATTTTCTTATCTACTTGATTTTCTACAAGAGCCTTGTTATCACACAAAGTTTAGCTACTAGCTACCCACTAAGGGTATCTTATCCGAGACGGTAGAGGTAAGGTAGTTAACCGGTGACACCGCAAGGGCCTTGTCCACTACTAATGAAAGGTAGTTGTCACACCGGACGAGCTCTTGTCACTTTAGATCAATCCATAGAATGATCAAGGGGAAGACCCTACTAGCCTATGAAGGCTAGCGCACCTACTCAAGACACTCTAAAGGATAGACAGATGATATGTAAGGTGAACAATGAGTAAGTAGATCTAGATCTAGGAGATGAATGTGGTTGGCAAGGTTAAGACAAAGCTGGGGAAGCTTAATGATAGAGAAAATTACCCAAATTATAATGAAAGATTCCACAAGGAATTTAATAACGTAGATCTAGATAGATATAGTCTAAATGAGGAAACCATAATTGGACCCACCTAGGGTTAATGCAATTATGGATGAAGTGGACCCAAAAGAGTAAATCAGGACAAGAAATGACTAGATCTAGATGCTCGAAGAGTAGATCTGTTGATTTAAGGCAGATTCAAGCATACCCAACTGATAGATATGAAAATTTAACCAACAACCCAAGGAGGGTGCTCCACCTTATAGAAGATTTGTGCTAGATCCAAGGGTAAATGGAGTTGGATTTAAGCGAAACTTTAGACCTAGGGTTTAAATAATTATTCCTAAGTGAGTTTTGATGGTCATCATCAAATTAGTACCCAATCTATCATATCTACAAAGTTAGGGTTTGAAATAAGAGGGTTTAATGATGACAATTGGATTAAGCCCCAAAAAAATAAAATAGATGCAAACGTACCTAGAAATACTTGCTACTAACCTTGTTTGGTGATGATCTTCCCTTTCCGATCAATTACGAGCATTTTCCATGCAATGCCAAGTGGAATCGATTTGCCCTCCAAGAGACCAAGTGTGCCCTCCTCCTGCAAAAGAGATCTACCTAAGTGAGAATCGATTTTCCAGAAAGAGAGAGAAAATCGATGAAGAAAGAAACAACAGGCATCAAGATGATCACAAGATGCAATATAGATACTCCCTGAACCCAAAAAAATTTGTGGAAGAAGTATGGAGATCAATCACAATAACACCCCCATCAAATCGCCCTCTTCACCAATGGTACAACCACCTACAAAAGTGTTAGCAAAGCATAGATACGCAAGAATCCTAGAAAGATAAAGACTTTCCAATCTCCATACAAGACATTTGACAAAGCTTCCAAGAGATTTTACAAAAATATTCTATTATTCCAAGAGCTTAAGAGCCAAAAGTCTCCTTTAAAATGAGAGAGCATCTCAATATATAAATCTCTCCACTATACAAAACCTAGATCCAAAAAGATCAAGTGCCAAGATCAAAAGATACGATCACTCTCATCAACAACTAAGATTAGTCGGACACTCAATACATGGATCAACACAAAAATAAAAGGGGGCGCACACACTAGGACGCCTAAGGAGGGGCACAACACATGAAAAGTGAGTAAAATGTAACATAGCACATGGTGGGGGCTAGGAGGTGAGACAAATCCTTATCTAGCATGGCCCCATGGCACAATCATAAAATATAATCACTAATAATAGCATAGAGTGACTAAAGTCACTAGGACGTCCCCTCAAAATACCAGTGTTCCATGGGGACGCGCCTCCCAGGGTTGGGGGCTCGCCCCCTGCACTTCCCATGCCCCGAGGACTGGGAGGCTCCATGGGAAACGTTTCCCAGCACCCCCTTTCTAAGAAACTTGGGAAAATGTAGGCCTAGGAGTTTCCCGGATTGGGGGGCTCCCACACGCCGCCTCCTGAAAATAGGGGTTTCCCGTAGACCCCACTCTCCTCGATTTTTTAAAATCTTAAATTTTAGGCTTTTACATTAAATGGTCATTATAAATCGAAATAGAAACAAACATCAGTATGATATGCTTGGCTATAAATGGGACGAGGATTTGATATGTTTATATGTTGGGTTCATTTTTTTATTATTTTCCTACTTTTTTATAATTTGAGACTGACCCCCCTATGTTAGGGACCCCAACGCCCCCACCCCCCCGCCCCCCAAAATACCCCAATGTGCGTTTCCCTGCTCCCACGCTCACGCGTCCCAAAAACTTGGTGGACAGCTGCAAAATACATCAAAATGTCCACCAAGTAACAAATGTTAGGATGTCTAGGCCCCATGAAGAGTGAAACGGATGCCGGAGGATGAAGATGACCCAAACAATATGCCTCAGACCAATTCCATGCCATTTCCTTGCCTCAATTACCCAAGTCGATTTCCTCATTAGCCATTTTCATCATCAAGATATTGCCTTGGGAACATAAATCTACTCATATCTCACTGAAGACTGAACTTAGACGTCAATTGACTGCAAAACTGAACCCGACACCATAGCAATATGGTAATATCGACTGGTTGCACTATATGTGCCCCTGGGGCACCCTAGGAGATGCAACCATCAACTACAAAGCATTTTATTTTGGATTTTTGAGGCCAGCCGCCAAACTGCTACAAACTGATAAAATAACCCATATCTCATCTGTAAGTGCCTGAAACTGAAAAGTGAGTGCATCAATGGACTCAAGCTGTCCAAAACCACTAGGAATGAGTACTCACACACCATATTTCCATCAAAAATATACGTCACAAGTCCCATTCATGTCATAATAATAATAATAATAAAAGCATGTAAATGCTGATAATCATGAAAATAACACAAGTCATCATAATAAACCATCATCTGAATCAAGAATATGTCTAATGGACACTAACAGACCACAAATAATCATCATCCACAATCATCAGCCAAAGCTAATCGCGGACCCTATTGTTGACTTGGTCAAACTGAGTTGACCAGGTCAAGAATGATCAAAATGATGACCCAAGTGAAAACCTTTGATGCTGTAAGTACAAAATGGATATAGCATGCTCAATTATCTTTAGCAGTAAGACTTAAGTACAAGAGGCTTCTAATGGCGATTTTATATATATATATATCAAAGTAATCAGTTGCTCTAAACAAGAACTTCCATTGTATACTCATTTACAGATTTGGCCATTTTGCTAGTCAAGGGTGAAGGTGAATAAAATAAGGTAAGGCCAAGGGAATGACTTGATACTCAGCATTATAAGCATCTAGGTTGAAGGAAAAGGGAATCCACACAACACATTAGCTGCACTAGGTGAACAATAGGGAATGGCAGTGTCTCACAGATGGGTGGAATGGTGAGAATGCTCCACTAGACTCTTAGACAAGCAACCTTTTTTAAACAATTTATTTGCACAGCAATATGACACTAGTCAACCTTCAAAGGCAGGTGGCCTGGAAAGCCTTCTGGGCCTCCATAAAATGACAAAGACATACCCCTGACAGGTCAGTCTCTCCCTTTTTCCATATAGGGGAAAATGAGTCATACATTATACAATGAATGAGTGCTCATCCTCTGGCAATTAACTAGCCATCCTCCAAAAGAAAGTGCCCTAAATAGCCTGGCGGGCCTCAGATAATGACTCGATATGACCTCCATTGCCTGCCACTGTCCATAGGTGCGATAGAGTGACCACCCTGTTGCCCTTTGGGGCCAAACGACCTTACATCATCCAAAGTATGAGTGCTCGTCTCTTGACAATTGGCTGACTTTTACTTTTTATTTGCAACAGTGTTTAAAAACACTTTTGTTTTGCTAGCCAGGCATCAGTTTAGATAAAGCATTTAAGTTTCGATGCCTTAGTGTCTAAAGACACTTTTGGTAGAGACTACTTGTGTTCAAGACCTAGAGGAAGACAATCTCTGTGACAAGAATCACACAAACCAACATTGAGACACAATTTAAACATGGAGACCTATTCCAGCATAGAGGTGAAGGTGGGGGAAATCCTAGATGTCACTAGTCAAGTTACAAGTCAGAGTTAAACAGAAAGAAAGGAAGGCAACGGATGGATGGAGACAGTGGAGATGGTGCCAAGGCTAGAAAGCTATGTCCCTAGAGGGAAATGACCAAATCCATACTACAAGTAGGGGATGACCAATGAGTATACAAAAGAATCTCTTTGGACATAGCAACTAGATCACTTTTATTTTAGATTCGAGTAAAAACCAATAAAATATCGCCTACATACAACCACTATCAACTAAGTCTCACTACTAAAGTAGATAACAAAGCATAACAAAAATCCATATGTACAAATCCGTATATCACCTAGGTCATATACCTGCACCCGATCTGAACAATATGAAAGGCACTGAAACATTGTTGTTGGCGTACATCATGGGCACTGTCATAAACTTTGCTTTGGATTGTGAAAATGGCTAACGCAATCGTCAAATCTAAGGTCATGAGGCTAAGTCATGGCATAGAACTAATCAAACTGAATGCTCTGGATCCACTGAATAAGAGTGATCACCAATTGGAAGCTCATCATCTACTGATCTCAAAGTAAATGACTAGCAAAAAATGTGCTCAAGACTGCTCGGGAACAATAGTAGCCCAACTACTATATATGTGACAACATCTAGCTCGAACTGGGACAAGTGCTCTAAGGGAGAGACTGCATGAGGACCTCAGAAATCTCTAGCCTGCAGCAACGTTCATCCATCATCGAACATGCACCCAATCAATTGCTTCATCTTCAACCAAACATGTTCCTACGCATCATGGAAACAGCACTACCAAGCAGTACATGTGGCATAATATAAAATAAAATGTTGGAAATAAAATACTAAAAAGTAAATACTGAAAGATAAATACGGAAAATAAATGTTGAAAGTAGAAATCTAATCTAAGAATTATTAAGGAGTTGCAAAACCTATTAAGGTGAGTTCACTCAGAAAACAAACAAGGTCCGGACTCAATGGCCTAGAAGACTCAAACTAAAACCGTAAAGACTCAAAGACTCAGGACCATGCAACACTAAAGACTCAACCTACTGCTCAAAAGAGTTTACTCAAGATTCCTCCTCTAAACTAAATAAGGAAAACTCTCACTAAGTCACCTCATCATTGGGTGGAAAGTAGTGTTTAAGTAACAACCCATTTACCAGAAATTCTAACTCATCTACATCTAGCATTTCTAACCAAAACGATCCTTTCCCTGCAATCCTTCCAATCCGATAGGGGCCCATCCAAAATCTGTCCATCTTTCCATGATTTCCAGGTTTTTCTTTATGCTTATCCCACAAAAGGACTATATCCCCTACTCCGAACTGAGTTCTTCTAGCCTTTTGATCAAACATACCATTGATTCTTTCATGTTATATAACTAACCTATTAAAAGCCTCTCTTCATGTTTCATCAAGTTCAACTAGTTTAACAATTCTCATTTGCATAGCCTCTTGATTAGAAGAGCATTGACGTAATAACTCATAAACTGGTATTTAAAGACTAATAGGTAATCTGCAATTTGCCCATATACCAGTTCAAACGGAGCTTTTCCCGTTATCCTTTTTACTATTGTTTTGTTTACCCATAAATCATACTCTAGCTTAGTATCCCAACTCCTTTTGTTTTATCCAACCATTACTTTTAGCAATCTTATCAGATTTTTATTGCTAGATTCTGCCAAGCCATTTCCTTGTGGATAATAATTTCATAAATGGGATAAGACAATACCATGATCAGCACAAAACTCAAACATTTCGGTCTTGTTATCACAAATCTTGTAGATGCCCTATGAGATGATCCTATTCAAGACAGCAAAGGAAATGCAACTAAAGTTGTGACCTACGATATCCAGGACTTCCAAAAGAACTCGGATGTCACACCAGTGAAGGATACCGACACTTTGGACCCAATAAGACTAAGCCCAAGGGGTGTCCCTAAGACCAAGAAACCCTAAAATTATGAATACAGAATAAACAAGTGAGGTAAACTTGGTTGAATCTCTTAGTTAACTGATTAATTGTAGTTTGAAACGAAAACTGAGAGATTCGGAGCATCCAGGTAAAAGCCCTAAATTTGCCCTAGGGTTTATGTAGGAAAAATGGAATCTAGGGTAAATAGGTGAAATTAAGCAAAGATGGACACTCGAAATGATTGTTGGGTGCTAGATTAAGTGATTGGAGAAGAAACCAATAATACCCACTTTGCGGTTTGCTGAAAAGGCCACTTTCCCCAAGGGGGTGTTTTTCCCTAATAGCTGGCCAGTACTTTAGATGGGCAAATGGAGTCCGATCAAGCCGAAACTTTAGATTTAGGGGTTTGATGTTAAAATAAAAGTGGGTTTTTAATTTTGTAACTCGCCGCAAGCTAGAACTTATGGATCTAAGAAACGAGGGTTTTAACTTTTATGGAATAATGAGCAATGCATGTGCAGAAGATAAAAGAAGAGAAACTCACCTAGAAGACATGCCTGGAATCTGTAGATGGATTGAAAAATGATGAAGAATGTCGATCTCCTATCAAAATGAACTTCCCCGAGCTAGATCTTGGTGTAGCGATGTCCCAGTCAATAACCCTTGTGCCCCCTTCAACCTGCCAAATCAAAGAAACATCAACCGATCAGACAAATGAATGAGATAAGCAGAATACGGAAAGGAAAAGACAATAAAAGTCATAAAGACAGAAATACTCCCTGAACCAAACACCCCGAAGTCGAGACGAAGGTGAGCTTCCCCACAAAGTCGCCCTCTCTCTCCTAGCGCGCCTCCTTCTCCTGCAGATGAAATGGGTAAAGAAAAAAGTGCAAGATCTATCCCAAATGAAACTCAATATGGAAGAACAGCGGTGCCAATCATCAAATCAAAACATCCACGAGATACACAGATCAATAATCCCAAGCAAAAATCTCTTTACTGATATTTCGGTGCCAAAGCTCATGCATTACAATGGGTGGTCACCTCTCTTAAAAAGTTTGAGAGAGACAAATCATAACTAACTTTATCATCCAACGGTTGAGATTAAAAGATCATCAACGGTGGAGATCAATACATAACTTATCACATGGATCAAGTGACCGAGTCAACAAAAGGGGGCGCAGTTTGCTCAAGGACACCTATCCTAAGTCAAACTCAAAATATAACATAAATGTGATACATCAATACACTGAAGGGGGTCACTTAGGGGATTAATTCACCCTAGGCCCCTTTACAACTTCAAATCATAAGATATAATCATGAAATACATCAATAGCCAACTAGAGGGGGCGCCCCATGGGGGGGTTTTCCTCATTGGCTGAGCCATAACTAAATAATCTAGACATCTGCTGATTGAAAGTTGTTGAAGGACTTTTCGGAATGCCGAGAAACATCATATGTCAAAGTTTCGTGCCATTTCCTTGACCCAGGAGGCCAAATCGATTTTTTCAGTGAATTTCTAGTTCATTTTCTGCTGGTACAATCCCTGAAAACTGATAAATCCATCATAAGTCACTCCAAGCTGAGAACTGGGGCAAACTGACTGCTCTGGGTGATATGGAGACATAGAAGAATGGTATAAGTGACTACTCATACCCCCTGGAACATTGCTCTGCTCTAGGAGAACCAAACATACTACCATTTGAATAAAAAATAGGTCATTTGGCCAATAAGCCAATAATTAAGTGATAATAATCACTTTTCTGGAGAACCGGGGCCAGACTCTGAAAACTGAAACTGTAGTAGTGGTCCTGGGCATGTTTCGAACAAATATAGACCATGTATTTTTAAGTCACTTCCTTGGCAAACGTGATTGACTCGGTCAACTGAGTTGACTAGGTCAAAGTACCCAAAATCAAGGCGAGATACTGGACCAGTATGATCCTGCAACATTCCAAGGTAAGCCATGCTCCAATGGTGTATATCAAAACCCAACTTAAATCAGTTATTTATAATCATAGTTACCAGACATAATAATAATAATAAAATATACCTTTGCTTTTGAAAAATCTTAGAGTCTTATGGAAGTCTGCTTGCTCGTGCCATACTTACAAGGTGTAACCAATTATGCTATAGATGGGTGATGATGGAAGATCCATATTAAGGCAAGGGACATGACTTTGACTGACTTTGACTTAGTGATCTATATGACTGATAACTAATAAACTCTACCAAGGTGACACATGTATGACAGGTAGCAATAGGGGATGGAGGTGTCTCACAGAAGGGTGAAGTACTTGGGTATGCTTCCCTTCAAACTCTAGCAAGTTTTTCTTTGCAACTTTATTGCAAATATAGGTCAACCTTCAAAGGCAGGTGCCCCGGAAGCCTTCTAGGCTCCAATACTGACAAAGACCCAGTCTTTCCTGACTAGTCTCACCCTGTGGCCCTATGGGGACCATTGAGTCGAACATTATACAAGGAGTGAGTGCTCATCCTTTGACCATTAACCTTTCAATGACTTTCATAATTTTTATAAGATAGTAGCCATCCTACAAGAGCAAGTGCCCTGGATAGCCTTCTGGGCTCCAGTAAATGACTAGGCTACCCGCTGCCCACGAGCAGTCCATAGCCCTGACGGGTTCGCCTCTCCCTGATGCCCCTGTAGAGGGAAAACCGAGCCTTACATTATACAAGGAATGGGTGCTCAATCTCTTGGCCACTGACTACCCTTTTCAACATTTTATATTCTTGCATCCTTTAGATATAGCTTTTATGCGTTCCGATGCCTTAGTGTTTAACAACACTGTTATAGTGGATCACTTGTTTTGAGGACTTAAGGATGACAACCCTGTGCAACTAGCCACACTAGCCAAGACACATACTTCATAGCCCAAGACACATAACAACATGGAGTCTGTCACACATAATGGTCAAAATGGGGAAGGGGTCTTCAATCTTACCGGTCTCTATCAGTCATAGTCATGGGGTAGAAAAAACATGGATGAACTGGATGGACGGACAGAAATGTAATGTGACCAACCTAGCACTAAGGGTTACATTTGTTTGAGAATGGCATGGGCAACAGTCTTCACATTGGATTCCTTAATCAATCATAACAAAGGTTAGAGCAAGAAAGAACATATAGGAAGCCTGGCCGAAAAAATGTATATGTGATAACAGGACTTAATGAACACTTCAGCATTATCAGTAGTAAGCTTTAAAGGACATCCATACCTCGAAAGAATGTATTCTTCTAAGAATTTTACTGTTACTTTTGCCGTTACCTTCTTAGTGGGAATAGCTTCAACCCATCGAGTGAAATACTCTGTGCATGTCAAAATGTACTTGTACCAATTACTCAAATTCTAATCAAATGGTCCTACAAAATCCATTCCCCACTAATGAAAAAGAGGTTCTACAACGATAGGAGACAAAGGAAAGGCAGGTAACCTTGGTTTTCTAGAGAAGAATTGACATTCTTGACAAACCCCTACAAATGCATGAACATCCTTAAACAATGTGGGTTAATAATACCCTGCTCTCATAATTTTGGATGCGGTAGTTCTAGGAGCATAGTGACCGCCACACACACCTGCGTGCAAGTCTTTCATAATTTCTTGGGCCTCTTGAGGATTCACACATTTCAAAATTATCCCATCGAGGTTTTTCCATCCTATTTTGTCTTGTGTTAGCACATATTTTGGTGCCTTCAATCTTAGGGCTCTTCTCTAATGGTCAACTAGGTAATCAGGGCACTTTTTTTTTCAAGTAGAAGATAAATCTGTATATCATCCGTGTTCTTCATCTATATACAACACCATCATTTCTTTGGGACACACCTCTATGGGTGGTTTTCCTTCTGAAATGAGTTGTGCAAGGCTTTGTCCCTTAACAATCTTGATGGGTTTAATCTCTAAATCATACTCTTGAATCCTTGAAATCCAATTACCCCTCACTCCAGTGCAATCGTGTTGAAAAAGAGCATCCTTGACTTCACGGGGCATAGGCCATAACCTTCAAATACCCAATATACATTATGAAGTGATTCAAGGACTTTACCAAGGCATAAGCTTGTTTTTCAATTGAGTTGTAGTTCAATTCGTCATCTCTCAGATTCTTACTCATAAACGCAATTGGTTGTTCATGACCTTCATGGTTTTTCTGTAATAGAACACATGTTATTGTGTCTTCAGATGCATAAGAATAGATTAAGAAACTTTTATTGTAATCAGGGCTTATAGGAACAGGGGTTGAAGAAATGGCTTTCTTTAGTCTGACAAATGAAGCATTACATTGTTTACTCCAGACAAATTTAGCATGCTTCTTTAAAAGGGCATTTAAGGGCTTTGCCAGTTCCACTAGGTTTGGAATAAATATCTCACAAAATTTATCTTCCCAAAGAAAGATCGTAACATACTAACATTGTGAGGGGGAGGGATAGCTTCTATCCCTTGAACCCGTTCCAAATCAATCTTGGTTCCTTCCTTAGAGACTATATGTCCTAGCAGTTTCCCATCATCGACACCAAAAGTGAATTTCTTCTGGTTCAAGGATATACCGAATCTTCTGCATCTATCAAAGTGTTGATTGAATTGTCATTGATGCCAACATGGGACTTGCAGTGGCCCCACAGGTAGTCATTGATGCCACCCAGTCCCTCTTGCAGTGCACAGGTATGGAAGATCCCAATACCCTCACATCCAGTGCCTTGGAGCCCTTACAAAGATGGGTTGTGATGTATTTGTAACTCCAGAAGATCTTTTGATGTATATTAGCATTGTATGCTGTTGTACCCCCATTGGGGATGTGTGTTACCCCTTTACGGGATGTCTAAATTGTGTCTAGATCTTGAGATACAACCTCTGTTGTAAGTCGGGGAAATAGTCCCCAGTGTAACATCATGTATTATGTAAATGTGGTCTCTCTAGGAGAAGTGGGCCCCATGTGAGATGACATGTAGGCTTGAGTATTATATTTGGTCAATGACTTGAAAGGGTATAAATAGAGAGGCGCTCTCCCTCATTTATACACACCTCACACAGTCTACTTAACAAGTATTTTGAAGAATGAATAAAACAACCTTAAAAAGGGCATTGATGGCAAGTCTGCTAAATAGTGACTTTATTTAATATTGAGTTTGGTCCTTAAGCCCACAAGTGTGGTGAAGCTCATGCTTATTTGAATAACTTGCTCTTCAAAAGCATTGAAGCCCTCCAAGATGTTGATGTGGCATCTCCTCGAGACTTGAAACCGTTGGCTGAGACCTTGGATAATATAATGAAACCCTCACAAGCACTTAATGATCCACATGATGTATACAACTCATGAAATCGTGCCCAGGATAGCATAAAAAGTTTGAAGAAATATATTAAGAAGGTCGTCCCCATTAACTTTTTGAAATAAATTAATAAAAAAATAATGAATTGTTTAATTGTAATTGACTAGTCGGCTCAGTAAATTATGAGGGAAAACCAGTATAAATATCAGCCAACGTCCTCACTCATTTGAAGGAATTTGAGCTAGTTATTAGCTCTGAAATTCGTGGTCCGATTTTTGGTATGTAACAGCTCTGAGGCATCCGCAGAGGAGAATGAATTTTGATGAATATCTCTGAAATGCAGATCATGGTAGAAGAAAATTTCGGGCTGCTACAAGCATGTGAGTTTCTTTTTAAAATTCTGATTTCTCTCTCTGAACTCGAGTGACAGCAAGATAATTTTGTGGTCTGATCCTCTATAAGAGTGCAAGAAGGATGCTCCTTAACTCTGTGATTTTGTGTCGTTTTGAATAGTGAATTCGACCTCTTCTTTGAGGTCTGCTACTGAGGTATATTCGGACTGTTGTGGAGAAGAAATTCTGGGCTGTCTCTTCACTTATTTTGGGACATCATGTTATGACTTCGAGCTGCATCAGACATGAAGAAAGTGTGCTCTGAGATCTACAATTTAAGTCTAAGGTTGTCTACACTATGATCTAAGTGTTAAGTCTCTGAAGCATAATGACGGAGTATCCTGCCCTGAGGAAGCAAGCATGATTGTTCTCTGATGATTAAGTCACAATGTTGTGCACTGAGGCAGCTATTAAGTGAATTCAATCATCTGCAATAATAACAAGCAAATGACGGAGGAATCCTACAATAACCTGTAACCAATGCATGAAGCTTAGGGAGATCTCACGGTGTTAAGGGTTGAGCTTTGCATTGTGAAGCAGGAAGAGAATCACATTTTATTCTGATGATTAAAGACTGTGATCTCTTTTGTAATCTAGATGGAAGGCATGGGAAGTAAGTTTGTTTGATTTGAACCTGATTTGAAAGCGGAAGGAGTTATGGTTCTATTTGTATATACCTTGTGAAGTAAGTTGGCACAAGCATTTACCTCGAGCTTAGTTGTAAAGTCCTAATTTGATACAGTCAAGAACTCACAGTAATGAAGTGCCTACTTACACAAGCAGTTGAAGGAACATGTAGAAGTTTTGGCCTGTCTGATTCTGTTATGACATCTGGAGACCTATATGACATGTGCAGATCTTTGAAGGCATAAGCTGAAGCATATTGATGGTGAAAGCAGAAACAAGTTGATTGACTTTGACTATGACAGCATATTGATGGTGAAAGAAGAGACAAGTTGATTTCCTTGACAAACTAAGTCTTGCACCTAAGGATTGGACTCCTCAACCCTTTCTTGGTTGGAGCTAAGAAAACCAGGTTGGGTCCTGTTATAAGAGTTGGTGCTCTTTTCATCAATTGGTGTTGATTGTAATCACGAAGATTGAAGTCTTCCATTACCATAAATAAAGCTTACATTACATATATTACTGTGTCTCTCTCTTTGATGTGTTTATTGTTCTTATGACTCATGATGAATATGATTATGTAATAGATAACATAATTCTCGATATACTCTGATTGATTGATGAAAGGTGAAAAATGTTTAAAATTGTTCACACACTGATTCAGCCCTCCTCTCAGTGTGACCATTGTGTTCAACACAAAGATCCTCCTAAAATGATTCACATGATCACTACTCTGCTTGTAAAACATAGTCAAATCATCTTGGTAAATGACAATGATTTTTCCAATGAGGTCACTAAATGCTTGATCCATTGCTCTTTGAAACATGGAACCAGCATTTAACAAACCAAATGGCATGCGAATACATTCGTAAGTTCCCAAGGTGTAGTGGAAGTTGTTTTTCCTCTGTTCTCTTTCTTGATTTGAACTTTAATTGTAACCTGAGAATCTGTCTAACATGGAGAGCATACCAACACCGATCGCACTTTGTAAAAGATTTTCCATATTAGGCAATGGGTAATTATCCTTTAATGAGGCTTGATTTAAGTTTCTGAAATAAATACAAATCCTAATCTCGCCACTCTTTTTCCACACAATTACAGGATTTGATACCCAAGTAGTATGTCTAACTAGTCTAATGATTCCTGCTACCAGCATCTTTTCTAATTCCTTCTTTACTAAGGGGGACAATTTTGGATTTATGTTACAAAGTTTTTGGCGATATGGTTTGGATCCTTCTTTTAGAGGAATGGGATGTTCAATATCAAATTGATCATATGTTTTCAACTCATCATATGTCCATGCTAAAACATCCTTATATTCTCAGATCAAATTTTCAGTTTTATTCCGTTCTTCCTTAGACGCATTCTTACAAATTTTAATCATCCTTGGGGAAATAGAAGACCCAATATTTACTTCAATTACCCTCATCAAGCGGCTCTTCTCTTCTATCCTTATACTCATCATCTCGATTAATGTTTTTCTCTAAGGGAATTACAAGTTCCATTACATCACGATCTACCATAGCTCTTCCTTCAAGTTGATCTTCAAAACTGATCATAGGGCTCTGGGAAGCGTTAAGGAATCAAATGATTTGAGCATCATCTTCAAACACTTGCCAATGATCATAATTATCAAGAATGGACGGTCTAAAAAGAACCTCCACCTTGCACTCTTATTGAGCTAAACTCTTTGAAACTTCGAAAGTGCTCACGATGACGGACAACTCATCAGCAAGAGTGTTTTCCTCTCTAAGCACGGCTTTAATACCGAAAGCATCGAAAAATTCAATTGCATCCCATACAACATTCTTGTAATCTCTAAGTCTATTTATTATTCTTAGTAGCAAACTAATTTCTGACATGGGAGACTACCAAGTCTAAATCACCTATAACACTTATTGACTTTATATCCCTTTCCCTAGCAATTTCCAGACCTAAAAGCAAGGCTTCATACTCTACTACATTATTGGTGCAATCAAACTCTAACCTGAAAGAGTACAAAGCCTTTTCTTCAGTAGATGATGTCAAAACTACCCAAGCTCCAGCACCACACCTTGATTTAGCCCCATCAAAGTGTAATTTCCATATTTGACTACGAGGGAAAGGGTGTTTCCTTGTGTCTTCCCAATAGTACGCAAGAACCATAAAATTTCCAATCTCATCACTGGAACACATAGCTTCCTTTAACAAATGCTCCAGAGTTTCCACATGATCTGGCATGGAGGGTTCATTCATTAAAGTGGCAAGGAATCTTTTCCATTTGGGATGGTAGCGAAAGTAAGATCCATTTGAATACTACCACCTAACTTAACTGCAATTTCTTGGGGCAATAACATTTCCCATGCATCAAGGATATCCAAAACCAGCACATTCATGGGGAGATCAATATTCGAGCATGCGGCTAGTCTTACTTGCAAATCTTCAATCACTCCTATAACTTCAACTGGACAAAAATCCATCCCACATACACTTCCAAAGGATCTAGTCACATTAATCTCTAGTTGGTCCATGACTGTAAGGGGCATCACATTTACCTCAACGCCGGAGTCAAGCATGCAATTGTGCAAAATTATACCATTTACCTCCAATGCTATAAAGAAAGGAGGATATCCATCAAGGCTTCTGCTTGACACACTCTGGATCATAATGAGTTTTTCTTTTAATTTCACTAAGATTTGCTTTGGTGGAACTTTTGAATAACTTGTAGCTCTCTTATGTATTGAAGGCAACTTCATTATTTCAGAAAGTTGGACTGGCATACTAAGTTTTGCAAGAAAATTGGAAACATCAATGTTTAAGCCGTAAGGGTTTCCATCATCTTTCTCCTTTGTTTTTAAGCCAAGGAATTTCATGACATCACGTTTAACCGAAGGGATTTTAATCATCTCTTTAAAAGGAACCAAAGTATGGTAATTCAACAATTTACCATGCACATTAGTCTCAACATCGCTCTTATCCTTTTGATTTATTATTGGAGAAAGCTTTGTTGCGTCAAAACCATGATCTTTCCTCCACAAAGTAGCTTTTGGAGGCCCTAACTTTTGTAAAGGAGTTGTTTTAGGGACATTCTTCTGAGTTGCAAGAAAGATTTTACTCTTTTGAGAGTTGACTGTATCCTTTTGAGGCATTTCAGGAATTTTCTTCTTAGGCAAGATTTGATTAGGAATAATTTTTTTAGTTGTTTGAACTTTGACCACTAGAGGGCTTGGGACGTGTTGGTTAGTTTTCAACTGACTTGTTATTTGAAACCCTATTAGGACTTAAGTTTGAGAGGGCCATTTGATCACACATATTATTCATCATGTTTTGGAAATGTTCATCCCGCTGTTTATTTCCTTCTTCTTGTTGGACTATGACCACGATGTTACTAACAAGTTGGCATATAGAATACATCATTTTCACAGTCGCCTCATACATGCCATCGTATTGATAATGGGCATCCATGGTATCAGATAAAAGGGTGTAGGGTTGCTCCTTAGTGGAGTCGCGTTGTGGAGTCGCCAGGTGAAATACTAAACGAAATCACCGAAAGATATGTCGTTGGGGAAGTATAATGCAAGAGAGAGAAAACAAGTGAATGTGAAATTAAGCAAGAGGAAATGCATTCACGTAAGATTCAGAAGATAAACATAAGATACTGATAGCAGACACCAAAGGTAAGCTTCTACCTCTCCGGCAACAACGCCAAAAGATGTTATCACACAAAGTGTAGCCACCCACTAAAGGTATCTTATCCAGGACGGTAGAGATAAGGTAGCTAACCAGTGACGCCGCAAGGGCCTCATCCACTACTGATGACAAGTAGTTGTCACACCAGACGAGCTCGTCACTTTAGACCAATCCTGAGAATGAGCAAGGGGGAGACCCTACTAGCGCAGGAAGGCTAGCGCACCTACTCAAGACACTTTGAAGGATAAACAGATCTAAGCGTAAGTAGATCTAGATGTGTAAGGTGAACAATGAGTAAGTAGATCTAGATCTAGGAGATGAATGTGGTAGGCAAGGTTAGGACAGAGCTAGGAAAGCTTAATGATAAGGAAAATTACCCAACTTATAATGAAAGATACCACAAGGAATTTAATAATGTAGATCTAGATAGATCTAGTCTAAATGAGGAAACCCTAATTGGATCCACCTAGGGTTTATACCTAAGTTGCAGGAAACTCCTAGGTAACAGACGTACCAGTACCAGAAACTACCCGAAACACCGAAACTGGTACGAAACGCTGCCGAAACTCCGACAGCTGTACCGTACGTCGTTTCGCAATTGCGAAACACCGTACGGCACGGCTGTCGAAGTTTCGGCAACGTTTCGACCCGTTTAGGTGGCGTTTCGACATCATTTCTTTCTTTTTTGGGCCTGTACATGCAACCAAGAGGACTGCAAGTCCCTCAAATGGGTTTAAAATTTGTTTTTTTCATTTTTAAAAGTTACACAATTATATATGTAATCAATGATATAGTCATGGTTTCCCTACTAAAATGTCATTTATGTATGCTATTATTGTTTTCTTGCAAGTTAATGTGTTTTATATATATATATATAAATATATATTTATATATACGGCATTTCCCCCGACGTTTTGTTGATGAAATTGTCATTGATGCCAACATGGACTTGCAGTGGCCCCACGGGATGTCATTGATGCCACCAAGTCCCACCTGCAGTGCCTTGATCCCTTACAGAGGGGTTTGTGCCTTGAAGCACCTTGCACCCAGTTGACAAGGTCCTTGTACCCACAAGGCTGGATCTTGAAGCCACCACTTTGCTGAAGATGTTGAAGGCCCTGCTGATGATGCTGAAGAACTTGGAGATGGTCCTGAAGCCTTGATGGAAGTTGGAAAAGCCCTAGATGGGTTAGAAAAGCATTAATGACCCATTCTGTGGTCATTTATGCTCTGATGGTGTCAAGGTACCCCAGAAGAAGGCCCATCTACCCCACAAGTTATATCATAACCCATGGAGGTCTCCTGAGGTAGTTGCTTAAGACCATCAAGCCCCTTGCTTGATGAAGAAGTCCTAAAGATGTCCTTGGACCCACAGTTGGTGATTTGATGACCCTGCAACCCTAGTTGGGGTCATGGAGCTCTTGTGTGATGATGATGACCTTGTATGGTCCTTAGCAGGATTTGGAACACATGAAGCTCTTAAAAGATGTTGGAAACCTCTGATGAAGAACCCTAACCTCTTGCACGTGCTAATGAAGCTCATAATTATTAATACAAACATTAGATAATATATATAGCAGCTCCCAAGCAAGTCGGCTCCATCAAAGTGTTAATATTTAATTTAAATTTTTTAAATTACTGAGTCGGCTCCAAATTCAAATTAAATATAGCAGGTCAGCCCCGAAATTATGGTGAAAATTTAGTATATATACCCTATCACATCCTCACTTTTTAATGTGAAATTTTCGGTGGAGCTGCTCGCTGGACTGAGGAAACTTCGTGGGAGCAGCAGTCTGAAATGTTTTCTTTGGAAATTTCGTGGGAGCAGCAGTCTGAATTGTTTTCTTTTTGGTCTTGATCCAAGGGTATCCAACGAAGATGAAGATAGAATGAACTCGCTGACTAAGGTAGATGACCAAGGAAATTCGGTGGTGACCAGCGCAACAAGTGTCTTGAAGTTTTTTGGGTGTTTTTGTTTGTAGTTCTGACTGAGGAAATTCAGGATACACCAAGAACAATTCGAATTTTTTTGTGACTGCTACCATGCAACAGTGCGAGTTCAAGAAGCTTGAACAATCCCGAATTGTAGATGAAACAAGCTGATACATGATTCAGGCTATCTTCCTAGCCCATTTACTGTGTTTCAAGTTGTCCAAGCAGTTGAGGACATAGTGAGTTCTATGGTGTGTCTATCAAGTATATATATAAACACTTCCATATCAGACAGTCCCTTGAAACCGGCTAGCATATGACATGTTGATGCTTGGATGATGTCTTAACCATAATGAATGTGCAAGAGTCCAAGTTCTCCTTGTAAGTGTTGATCCCGTTACATCTTACTCCAGCTATCTAAAGCTTGAAAGAGAAAGGCTTGAAGCAGAATTTGAAGTATTCCAGAAGTTACAGCAGTAGTGAAGCATTTGGGCATGAGCATACTGTGCTTGAGGCAACAACAGTAAGAGAATATAGAACAACTCTTACAGCAAAAAGTCAAAGGTCAAAAAGTCAAAGGTCATTGACATTGGGCAGCAGTATTGATGGGCAATGTTAACATGGTTGATGAGCAAAGCAGAGATTGTTGAGCAGACCTTGATGATTTGACAGTGACTAGAGTACAGAGGTTATTGAGCAGCAGTGAGCAAATGAACAAGATGACTGAAGAGCTAGTGATGATGAACAACGAAGATTGAGAAGTGTGTTGCAGCAGTATTGATGAGAGAGTTGAGCAGATGATCAGCAGTATTGACCAGCAGCAAAATAGATTGAAGAAACAGATGATGTTGATATGACCGTGAACTTTAATTGTAAATGCAAGCTTGACTTGCTTTTGAGGTTAGGATACCTCAAACCCTTCTTAGCAAGGTCTAAGAAAACCAGGCAGGGTCCTGGATGCAGAGTAGGTACTCTTCATATCAGTAGGTGTTGATTTTACCTAACGGTTGTAGCCGGACCAAAACTAATACAAAAAGATTACAAAATTATATGGTGTTGTGTTCTTTTGTGTTATGGTTCTTGATGATTCAAATGCTTATGATATGTGAATGATGAAGTGAAAGATGTTTATGAAATGATTATGAGATTGGTAGAATGATGAATTGGTAGTTAATTATGACAAGCTATGAAAAGTTTTAATATTGCTTTACACTGATTCACCCCCCCTCTCAGTGTCTAACACGTTTCTCCCAACGTTTCCATTTTTGGAGTGTCACGTTTCCTGTCATCCCTGTTTCGGAAACTTCTAGACGTTTCCCCGTTTCGTGCAACTTAGGTTTATACAATTATGGATGAAGTGGAACCAAAAGAGTAGATCAAGACAAGAAATGACTAGATCTGGATGCTTGAAGAGTAGATTTGTTGATTTAAGGTAGGTTCAGGCATACCCAACAGATAGATCTGAAAAGCTGACCAACAGCCTAGGGAAGGTGCCCCACCTAGAGAAGATGTGTGCTAGATCCAAGGGTAAATGGAATCGGATTAAAGTGAAACATTAGATCTAGGGTTTAAATAATTATTCCCAAGTGGGTTTTGATGGCCATAATCAAATAAGTAGTAGATCTATCATATCTACAAAGTTAGGGTTTGAAAGAAGAGGGTTTTATGGTGACAGTCGGATTAAGCCCCAGAAAAATAAAATAGATGCAACCGTACCTGGAAATACTTGCAAGTTGCTACTAACCTTGTATGGTGATGATCTTCCCTTTCCGATCAATTACGAGCGTTTTCAGTGCAATGCCAAGTGGAATCGATTTGCCCTCCAAGAGACCAAGTGCACCCTCCTCCTGCAAAAGAGACCTGCCTAAGTGAGAATCAATTTGCAAACAAGAGAGAAAATCGATGCAGAAAGAAACAACGAGCATCACGATGATCACAAAATACTATAAAGATACTCCCTTGACCCAAAACGATTTGTAGAAGAAGTATGGAGCTCAGTCATAATAGCGCCCCCATCAAATTTCCCTCTTCACAAATGCTACGGCCACCTGCAAAAGTGTTAGCAAAGCATAGATCCACAAGAATGGTAGGAAGATAAATACTTTCCAATCTCCATACAAGACATTCGACAAAGATTCCAAGATATTTTACAAAAATATTAGATGATTCCGAAAGCTTAAGATCCAAAAGTCCCCTTTACAATGAGAGAGCTTCTCAATATATAGATCTCTCCAATATACAAAACCTAGATCCAAAAAGATCAAGGGCCAAGATCAAAAGATAGAATCACTCTAATCAACGGTTAAGATTAGCCACTCAATACATGGATCAACTCAAAAATAGAAGGGGGCGCGCTAACTAGGACGCCTAAGGAGGGGCGCACCACATGAAAAGTGAGTAAAATATAACATAGCACATGGTGGGGGCTAGGAGGTGAGACAAATCCTTCTTTAGCATGGCCCCATTGCACAATCATAAAGTATATCACTAATAATAACATAGAGTGACTAAAGTCACTAGGACATCCCCTCAAAATACATCAAAATTCCTATGAGGTAACAAATGTTGGGACACCTGGGCCCCATGAAGAGTGAAACTGATGCCGGAGGATGAAGATGACCCCAACAATATGCCTCGGACCAAATCCATGCCATTTCTTTCCTCAGTTACCCAAATCAATTTCTTCATTATCCATTTTCATCATCAAAATACTGTCCCGAGAACATAAAACTACTCATATCTCACTAATGACTAAACCTGGACATCAACTGACTGCAAAAATGAACCTCGACACCATAGCAATATGGTAATATCGATTGGATGCACTCTATGTGCCCCTCTGGTGACCTAGGAGATCCAACCATCAACTGCAAAGCATTTTATTTTGATTTTTTGAGGCCAAACTGCTGCAAACTATTAAAATGACCCATATCTCATCTGTAAGTGCCTGAAACTGAAACGTGAGTGCATCAATGGACTCGAAATGTCCAAATCCACTAGAAATGAGTACTCACACACCATATGTCCATCAAAAATGTACGTCATAGACCCCATCCATGTCAGAATAATATTAATAATAATAAAGCCTGTAAATGTTGATAATCATGAAAATGACACAAGACATCATAATAAACCATCATCTAAAGCATGAATATGTCTAATGGACACTGACAGACCACAAATAATCATCATCCGCAATCATCGACCAAAACTTATCCCGGACCCTACTACTGACTTGGTCAACTTGGGTTGACCAGGTCAAGAATTATCAAAATGATGATCCAAGTTAAAAACTCTGATGCTGGAAGTACAAAATGGATATAACATGCTCAATTATCTATGTTAGCAGTAAGACTTAAGTACAAATGGCTTCTAATGGTGATTATAAGCACAATATATATATATATCAAAGTAATTAGTTGCCCTAAACAAGAACTTTCAGTGTATACTCATTTATAGATTTGGCCATTTTGTTGGTCAGGGTGAAGGTGAATAAAATAAGGTAAGGCCAAGGGAATGACTTGATACTCGACAATGTGAGCATCTAGGCTAAAGGAAAAGGGAATCCACACAACACATAAGTTGCACTAGGTGAACAATAGGGAATGGCAGTGTCTCCTAGATTGGTGGAATGGTGAGAATACTTCTCTAGACCCTTAGAGAAGCAATCTTTTTGAAACAATTTATTTGCACAGCAATATGGCACTAGTCAATGTTCAAAGGCGGGTGCCCTGGAAAGCCTTCTGGGCTCCCAAAAAATGACAAAGATATAACCCTAACAGGTCAATCTCTCCTTGTTGCCATGTAGGGGCAAATGAGTCGTACATTATACAATGAATGAGTGCTCATCCCCAAAAGGCAACAGGGTGGTCACTCCGTCGCACCTATGGACGTGGCAATTAAACATTTCCTTTATTAACTAGCCATCCTCCAAGAGCAAGTGCCCTGAATAGCTTGTCGAGCCTCAAATAATGACTCGGTATGACCTCCATTGCCTGCCACTGTCCATAGGTGCGACGAAGTGACCACCCTGTTGACCTTTGGGGACGAACGGACTCACATCATCCAAAGGATGAGTGCTCATGTCTTGGCAACTGGCTGACTTTTACATTTTATTTGCAACAGTGTTTAAAAACACTTTTGTTTTTTTGGCCAGGCGTCTGTTTAGATAAAGCATTTAAGTTCCAATGCCTTAGTGTCTAGACTCTAAAGACACTTTTGCTAGAGACTACTTGTGTTCAAGACCTAGAGGAAGACAATCTTTGTGATAAGAATCACACAAACCAACACCGAGATACAATTTAAACATGCAGACCTATTTGAACATAGAGGTGAAGGTGGGGGAGATCCTAGATGTCACTAGTCAAGTTACAACTCTGGGTTAAACAGAAAGAAAGGAAGGCAACAAATAGATGGAGACAGTGAAGATGGTGCCAAGGTTAGCAAGTTGTGTCCCTAGAGGGAAATGACCAAATCCATACTACAAGTATGGGATGACCAATGAGTATACAAAAGAATCTCTTTGGACATAGCAACTAGATCACTTATATTTTAAATTCCAACAAAAACCAATAAAATATCGCCAACATACAACCACTATCAAATAAGTCTCACTACTAAAATAGATAACAAAGCATAACAAACATCCATATGTACAAATCCATATATCACCTGGGTCTTATACCTGCACCTGATCTAAAAAATCTGAAAGGCACTAAAACACTGCTGCTGCTGTACATCATGGGCACTTTCATAAACTTTTTGTGCTAAAAGATGCTCTTGACTGCAAGAGGAGCATGCTTAGCACTTCTTGAAGAAGGGTCTGTTCGAGAAGGTGGATCGGATAAACTGGGATTTGGAAAATCATAATCAAGGATATCTCTTAGACCTGTGCACCACATCCATGAAAGAAGGCCAATAGAACCCAATGCTTAAAGAAATGGGCATGTGAATGTATCAATCCAAAAACCTGCTCAATGATAAATCCACAAGCCTGGTTCTTCGTTAACTAGAAACACTTTCTAATTAAGATAACATATATTTGAATGAGACACTTATGTAATGCAGGTAATCACCACTAAACCCTTTATTCGTTAAGAATCTGTAAGACATAACACCAATATATACTATACCAGCAGCTACCACATTCAAATGAGAAGAAAAGAAGTGACTGCACAAGAAAAAACTAACTGATCATTGCATTCGTTGGAGTCTTCGATGATGAACAAGTACATAAACCAAAGTTCTATCTACAAGAACAGGCTATAAAACCCAGAACCAAAACCTCATCCCCTCGAACTCCCATTACAATATCAATTATGAAATTTATAACAATTACAATTCTTGATTATTACTAGCTTCTCGAAATAAATATTTAACAGCAAACTAAATATAGAAGCAATTTCGAATTGTTACAAGGAATCTTGAAAGTTTGAAACTGTTGGGATCAAATGCCAAAATTTTGCATGTAATGGCTCTGCCACTAATATAATTTGACTGACTGGAAACCTGGAGATGAACCCTAACCAAAATCCTTTGTGACCAAGTGTCTTACTTCCTGTGCATTCACTGTATTCATGCCTTGGAAAGTTGAGATTTGTTTTGAATGTTGATCGATCCTCTACCTTAAGATTCTCAACTGATAAATTTTGATGCCAAATATGCTAAATGCAAGCTTTCTCTTCTGGTAAGTGTCAAATAAAATATTCTACCAATCTTTCCCATATCTGGAGTTGATGCTCTGTCTCCAGGTACTCTGCCACCAAATACTAGAATTATGCATCAGCACATAAATCCTTTGCTTGAAATATTGATGCTTATGCCCATAATTAGATACTCAATCTTGCCAAATGGATACAAGACCATGAATCAATCAGAAAACTGTTAGTATAAGAGTTGTTGGAGGGAGACAAAGATTCAAGGAGGAACTAACGACACATTGATCAATTTCTTATGATTTAGTATGATCAATCCACGCATCTACACGAGGAAGATCTATGAGAATTTTGTGGAAAAAAACAAAGTCTAGATCGATTCATGTCCATTAAACTTTTCCATCAGCGACCACTAAATAGTTTTCATCAAGCTTTTAGTTGAATACTTGGCTCTTCATTGCTGAACACCTTTTGCTTGGAAACTATGGGACACTTGGGCTCTTTGAAGGCGTGTTCCTCAATCAGTGTTCTCACTAGCTGGGTACTTTGTTATTTGAATGAATGCTGGCTATATGTTACTGGATGACAAATTTAATAATAAACTTGACACCTGGATGCTTATGCTGGCAAAGAGCGGTAATTTGGAAATGGTTGTAACATGATTACATGCAACTCATAAACTTTCTCTGTCCATGCACATTGAAACATGAAAAAATGAAGTTTATCAGACAGTTTTCGACATTACTACTACTTAACCGTGAATTCTCCCTTCAATGCTTTTGACGTTTACTATCTAACATTAATGAGATGGTGCTGAGGTGTGCACTTAAAAATGCCCAACACTTGGCATATGAATGCCCAACTGACATTAGTGAGTTTAGGCTCGACTTTCATCAAGATCTTAGCTTGGTGTTATGATATTTGGACTTGGGTGCTTATTAATTCTCATCAACACTTGGCCTCGGGTTTCATCAAACTGTTGGCTTGGGACTCCTCAATCACATTTGAACTTAGTTTTTAATGTGCATATCTTTATGGATTCGGCACTGGGCGTTTTGCTCTTGGCGTTGACAGTTTGAGAGCTTGGCATTTTCATGGCATTATGGGATATAATCCCATATGCAAATTGTCATACCAAAACTTCACACATTATAATCACACTTGTATTGTTGTAACCTTGACGCATTGTGCAGAATTTTTGAACCACGAGCTCTTGCTTGGACTCGGTTCTCTATGGTGAGTGCTTGGAGAGTTGTGGTCGATATGATGATCGATGGAGATTAACGCTTCCATGTTTATGGAATGGTAAGTCTAGACATAAATTAAGAAGGATTAAACTTCAAAAGGGGACAAAAACCCAATTTTTTACATGATACTTAATCTCCTTTTTAAAGAAGAACACGTAATATATGCACTAAAGACAAATCTTTTTTAGAAGTGAAAACAAAACCATTAACAAAATAAATATAAAATATTATTTTTAAAACTATATAAATAGTTTTAAAACAAATTTAATTTTACATTTATTTTGGATTATTATATATATTTTTTAAGATTGGGTTTAGTTGTCAAGTAGCCATGGCAACTTGCCGTTTCCGACATATTAAAAAGACCAAAGGATTAAGGATAAAGTAAATGCAGGACTTGACCAGATAGAGAGTTTAAGACTATAAAAACTCTGACAAGGTTGACGCAAGAAATTGAGGCTTTAGCTAATTAACTCAAGGTTAACAAAGGTCGAGATTTTGAGGATAATCACAAGACTTCACCAGCTTGAAGATTGAGATGAAGAAAAGCTTACCAGATTGACATAAGAACTCAGTGCTTTGGTGAAAAGATGTTGGGTTATAAGCTTCCGGTAGCTAAAATCGAGGTCCTTCTTTACCTGTGCGTTGTTGGAAACTTAAAATTTTAATGGGGCAGATTCTGGTAACAACATCTGGCTCTAACTGGGAATGGAGTCCTCCCTACGAGGCTCCAAAAACATGCAGACCAAGTGCCTTCTGTTGAGTTGTCTCTGACATCTGCAACCCATCCAACTCACCGTTCACTGTGACCCAAAAGTTGCAATTTGTTTTTCCCTACAAGCTCTGAAATGACCCTGCTTTGCGAACCAAACCAAGGCTTCTCTGCAACTGAGAATAAAAAGCACCAATACTCCACTGGGCTGGAGTCTTATTCAATTTAATCTTTTTACTGCATACCACTAAGAACCACTTGCAAATTGAATTCAAACTGAAAACTGAATGCTCAGATGCGAGCTTATTTATTTACACTTTCTACATTTACCTGCAACGACTATCTTAATCATGCAAAGGAAAACTTCCAATGTAGCCAATTAAGTGTTTGATTGCTGAAGATATTTTCTTGCTTGCAACTATGTGAAAAGATGTAAAAATAATGTGACAATCGGATCAAGAATTCCAAAGGAAAGTTATACTGACTGTTACAATCCGATTTAATCCCAAATGCTGCAACATTGAAATATTTTGAAAAGATTGTCTCCATATACATGGCCACGGGATCTTGATAACATGAAACATCTCTAACTGATCTATGAGATCAAGTTGCTCTTTTGAAAGTTTTACTTCAAGACTTACAACTATGGGTTCGATGATCTTTGTGATCTACGGGCCATTATTTGGTGAAGATGAAGACTTGGCAGATAGTTCTAGTAACTTTTCCTTACTTCCTTCCAATAGCTCAGACCTATAGCTGTCATGCATAGGCTGAGTGTTGAGAAATTCCAAAGGTGTTGATTTAGAGCACTGCTCCTCTAAATCATCTGGGTACTCATCAGAAACAAGCTTATCCTTAAACATTTATGCATCTTGAAACTCAGAATTCTCTGTTTGATTATGATCTTGGAAAAAAGATGGTTGATGGGAAGCTTGATCTTCATTAACATTTGGGACAGCAATTGCATCATAATCAAGACTACTAGAAACATTTGGATCACTGACAAATGCATCTACAGTTTTTCTATCACAATCATCTTGATCTTCATGATTGGCATATTTTTTGTATAACAAGTCGAACTCCATACAACATTCTTCATAACAAAAGATCAGTCGAATACCTCTTTTTGCAATAATTATTATATGCAGAATATAAGTCTTTCAATAAATGAATACTAGCAGCAGGGAAGGTTTTACACCATTCACAGGCATGTCCTTCTAAAGACAATCTGAACATTTTAATCAAGAGATCTTCATGTTAGTTTTGTACCTAGGGAAGTGTTCCCCTAGTGACTTTTGCCTTAGTCACTAAGAGAGGGGACATAAAGTGACCCTTGCATTAAATGACTTAAGTAAAAGCATTTAATTTGACTTTAGAGCATTAAAATCACTTTTTGATAAATTTAAGTGGGTGAGTGAAATTAATATTTTAGAAATAAAATATGAACATTTAATTTCAGCCCTTGATCTAATCTAATCTCCACCGTTAAATTAGACTAACCCTAGGGTTTTCTCAAAAAGGCATGGGAAAAGCATTTTGCCTCACTTTTGCAGATTGAAGTGAGAAGAGAGAGTTGAAAGAGAGAAGAGAGAAAGTTTCCATTTTTCTTGAGCAAGAGGAAAAAATTTGCAGCACGCAAATCGAGGGAAAGGACAGCAGCAAAGAGAGCACAAAAATCGGGGAGAAGACAGCAGCATTTATTGCTGGTCCGTATGGTACCGTTTTTTAGGCAGCAGGCACGGTTTTCGAGGCAGATTTTTGGGCACGATTTTCGGGGAAAAAAATGGGCACGGATTTCGAGGTCCATATAGTTTGTCCGTACAGTCCATACAGTGGCACAGAAATCGAGGCAAAAAACAGAAGGATTAAAAAAAAAAAATTTAAAAAAAACAAAGTTTGATTTTTGCTGCTCGACACGCAAATTAAGACAGAAATTTGTCTTCCGAGTTGAGATAAGCTGGTTTGATGTTTTCTATGTATTGCTGTAAATGATAAACTTCTCCTGAAAAATAAAAATACTCTCTCTCTGACTGGTTTTCCCCTAGTGGGTTTTTCTAGGGGCATTGGCCAAAAATCCTAGTGTTCTGTGTGATTAAATGGCGTGTTGATTTTTACTTCCTATCACTGAAAAGATTGTTTACAGCAGTGTTTTAAGTCTGAAAATTTTTGTTAATTTCCAGCACTTTATTTTTTCTAAGAATGTCATAAACAGTGATATAAATTTTACTTGAAACCGGTGGCTAAAAACTAGTGAAAAATCTACATGGTATCAGAGCGGGTTGTGGCAGAAAAATAATTTTTAGCACTGAAACAATCATTTCCAGAATTCAAAAAAACCTTTGTGACAGTACTACATTTTGCTGAAACTTGTTCTTTGAGAAAATGACTTCCGTGGGGTTGAGAACTGAGGATACGTTGGATGGGGCAGCGAACTTTGTCTCATGGAAAGCCCAGATTTTACTTGTGCTAAGGGAGAATGAGTTGTGGGAGGAAGTAGTTAGAAACACTACAGCAAATCTTGTTACTATTCCCCCTTCTACTGATGCAACGTTACTCACAGCCTTTAATAAAAAAGATATTAAAGCCATGAGGATAATCTTAGATGTTGTTATAGATCATGTTATTCCTCACATTTCGGGGAAGGATCATGCACATGAGATGTGGAGTGCTTTGATCGGGTTGTTTCAAAGTACTAATGAAAACAGGAAGATGGTGCTTAGAGAGAAGCTGAAGAACATCAAGATGGTCAAAGGTGAGATGTGTATGACTTATCTTACTAGGATCTCTCAAGTGAGAGATGAGCTTGCAGCTGTTGGTGAGGCTATTACTGGTTCTGAGTTATGCGGGTAGCCCTGAATGGGGTGACTACACCTTGGGCTGTGTTTGTTCAGGGGTTGGTGGCCAAAGAGAACTTACCTGATTAGGACAGAGTATGTGATGACTTTGTTAAGAAGGAGACTCGAAGGGGTTTCTTACAGTGCAGTGGTTCTACTAGTAGGGGAGATGAGGAGGATGTGGCTTTGGCAGCAAAAGAGAAGAAGAAGAGCAAGAAGGGTCCCAAGAAGGGTGGGGCCAAGCAACAACAGGATGGGCAGAAGAAGGATATGAGCACTGTGAAGTGCTTTGCATGTCACAAGATGGGACACTATGCTGCTACGTGTTCAAACAAGAAGAAGAAGCAGCAGCAGACAGCCGCTTCAGCTGAGATCGATGATTTTGCAGCTAGATTTCAGAGTGAGTTTTCACTTTACACTGGGCATATTGAGAGAGAGAACATCCATTCTCACCAGTGCAGATGTTGACAGACAGAGGGAGTTTTCCTGTGTGACAGACCATTCTCACAGTGCATCTACTTCCAACACTTGGTACATACATAGTGGAGCCTCGAGCCACATGGCAGGTGCTCGTGAGATGTTCTCCGAGCTTTCACAGGCAGATACAGATGTGGAGGTTGTGTTGGGAGATGACTCGGTAGTCAGTGCAGTTGGACGTGGGACCATTACATTTCAGAGGGAGTCCATGAGTCCCATGGTATTGCAGGATGTATTGTATGTACCTGGGCTGAAGAAGTACCTAGTGTCAATTTCCATGATCGAGGATCAAGGTCTCGGGGTGTCTTTCCTAGATGGACACGTGCATATGTTTCCCAAGACTGCAGGACCATCTGATTCAGTTGCCATTGGAGCGAGATGTGGGAAACTGTATAGGCTCTTGTTTCAGCCACAGCATGCTTTAGCACATAGCAGCAGCAATGAGTTGTGTGAGCTTTGGCATAGGAGGATGGCTCACTTGCATCATCCAGCCTTGGGGTTGTTGAGGCACATGGTGACAAGTTTACCGGAGTTCAGCACAGGGTAGAGCGATGTGTGCAGGGGGTGTGCTTTGGGAAAGTACACCAAGACTGCTTTTCCAACCAGTGATAACAGGTCAGCTGGTACTCTTGACTTGATACATTCAAACTTATGCGGACCTATGTCTTATGTGTCATTGAGAGGATATGAGTATTATGTGACATTCATTGATGACCATTCCAGGAAGACCTGAATCTACTTTCTGAAGAGCAAGAAGTCTGATGAAGTCTTCCAGAGGTTCCAAGAGTTCAAAGCTCTTGTGGAGAACCAAACAGGGAGGAAGATCTGAGTCTTGAGATCGGATAACGGGGGTGAGTATACCTCCAAGGAGTTTGATGCATTTTGCAGACAGGAGGGGATCAGGAGACAATTGACAGTTCCGTATACTCCAGAGCAGAATGGAGTAGCAGAGAGGAAGAACAAGTCCATAGTTGGAGCAGCCCGAGCTATGTTACATGACCAGTCACTTCCTTTCTTTCTCTGGGCTGAGGCATGCAGCACCGTTGTATACCTTCAGAACAGGAGTCCCCATCGGGCAGTGGGGAATATGACACCTGAGGAGTGCTTTTCAAGCAAGAAGCCTGAAGTTGGCCATTTTCGTATATTTGGTAGTCTGACTTACTCTCATGTCCCTTCAGAGAAGAGGACAAAGTTAGAGCCCACTACAGAGAAGGGCATCTTTGTGCGTTATGATGAGACTGTGAAGGCTTTCCATATTTATCTTCCCTCTTAGAGGAAAGTGGTGGTGAGGAGGGATATGAAGTTTGAGGAGAAGCGAGCCTTCAGGAGGTCGAGAGAGTCAGAACAGGGAGAGCAGCAAGTCCCTGCACCTCAGGTTGTGACACAGGTTCCATCTACGCAGCAGTCAGGATCACAGGTTTCCGGGGTTACAGGAGCATAGAGTGTTGGCACAGATTCACCAGGTTCAGTGGTTAGGCCAGCAGGGTCTTTGGGGATAAGCGATGGGTCTACTATTACATGTACACCTTACGGGGATAGGGATCAGGATCGAGATCAGGATTATAGGGTACACCTGGTGTTGGCACACCAGCTTCAAGTTCACAGTTGACTGGGGCTTCTAGCTCTGGTAGCTCTTCAGATGAGGACAGGCCAATGTGGGAAGAACGTTCAGGGAAGAAGAAGGCTAAGTGGCCTCGGGAGACCTTGAAGGATGCCTTAAAGGCTGGGACACCCAGTGACAAGGTGAGAGCCATCAGGATGCCTGACAGATTAGGCATGGTGTTGGTGGCTTGTACACGAGATTCCGAGCCTTCTATTTTTGAGGAGGCCTCCCAGCATTCGGTATGAAGAGATGCCATGATGGATGAGTACCATTCCATCATGAAGAATGATGTATGGGAGATTGTTCCGAGACCAGAGGGGAAGTCAGTGGTGACTTCTCGTTGGCTTTACAAGTTGAAGCATACGGCAGATGGGAGTGTGGAGAAGTACAAAGCCAGGTTTGTAGCGCGGGGGTTTTCACAGGTTGAGGTCATTGATTATGATGAGACTTTTGCGCCGGTTGCTCGGTATACCTCTATCAAGGTATTGATTTCCATTGCGGCAGAAATGGGTTGGAAGATCCATTAGATGGATGTGAAGACCGCATTTCTCAATGGGATCATACAGGAGGAGATTTACATTGAGCAACCTCAGGGCTTTGAGATACATAGAGAGACACATGTATGCAGGTTGAAGAAGGCCCTTTATGGGCTGAAGCAAGCTCCAAGAGCTTGGTACTCCAAGATTGATTCTTACTTGCTGAGTATGGGGTTTCAAAAGAGTGAAGCAGATCCGAATCTCTACTTCATCATGGTTGGAGACAGAGTTGCCGAAGCTTCCCCCCCCCCCCACGGATCCAACCCCGGAACCTCGCTTCGAGCGAGTTCGCCCCCGAAGCGTCCTAGGAACCGCGCACTGGAAAAAAGGAACCGCGAACTGGTTAAGGAAATCACGCTTCCTGGTTTTTGCAATTCATTTTGGGCAATTCGTGAAGGAACCGCGCGCCGGAAACTCAGAATTCGCGCACCCTAAATTTCGGAACCGTGGGCCCTAAAATCCGGAACCGCGTGCCGGACGAGAGGCCGCAAACTTCACTTTTTTTTTATTTTTTTTTTCTAATTTGGCTTTGTGGGTGGGCCCTAGGGCTTTCTTAGGGTTAGAGAGGGGAGATAAAGCCCAATCTCTCCCTCTTCTTCCTCATTGTTTCATCTTTGAGTTGGAGTGGAGAGCTTGAAGAGGATTGGTGACAGCTTGGAGAGCTTGGTGTTGGAGCAAAGTTGGAACTTGGAGAGCTTGAAGAGGATTTGTGAGAGCTTGGAGGAGACAACAAAGGGCTCCATCTACTTGCAAATCATTGGAGATCAAGATTCAAAATAGGTATGCCCAATATGTATTTTTGTTGAAAACTTGAATATTGTTCACAAAAATGTCTTGTTTATTATTGTATTTTTGTTTTCTCCTACATTTTCCCATTCCCTCTTCCTCCTCATTCTATTGCAGGTTGTTCAAACTTCAAAGTTTCAAACTTCATCTAAAACTTGAAGAGAATGTTTTTCTTTTGGTGTTTGCTTCCATTTTTGGTTCTCATGGTGTTGGTTGGGAGTAGGCATGTGCATCAAAATGAGGAATCTGATAGTGGTCAATCTCATAGTGACTCGAACTACCCAATGAGTGAAGGAGAGGAGGGTGGTGATGATGATGAAGGGGATGATGAGGAAGTTGGTAGTGGCAAAGAGGCATTAACCCCCTTGTGGAAGTATGTCACAAAAGTTCAGGATGGTAGAGGTGGTGGAACCGCTAAGTGGATATGCCCACATGGATGTCGTCCAAAACCTTATACTGGTTCATACACCCGTGTGAGGAGGCATCTTTGTGGGATATTAGACAGTGATGAAAAAAAAGGGGGCCTTGGTGTTAAAGTTTGCACTAAGATGACACAAACAGAGAAAGAAAACTACATCAAGATAGAGGAAGCTGCAATAAGATTGAGCAAAAGACAAAAGCTTCAAGCTGATGCACCTTCTCCCTATTCTGCATCTTCTTCAATTGGTGGAAGGTCTTCACCCAGTGGAACTGGAAGTAAGAGAACCTTAGAAGATTTATTTGATATTACTGGCAAGGAGGAAGTGGATACAAAAGTGGCCAGGTTTCTTTATGCATGTGGTGTGCCATTCAATGTTCTCCGCTCCCCTTATTGGCATGCCATGGTTAAAGCCATCAATAAAGCCCCCACTGGATACAGGAGCCCTGGGTATGAAAAGGCTAGAACGGTGTTACTTGAGAAGGAAAAATCAAAAGTCAAAAGAGCTCTTACACGGTTTACAGATGGGTGGACAGATTCTGGAGTATCCATTGTATCTGATGGTTGGACAAATGTTAGAAACCAACATTTGATAAATATCCTTGGTGTTTCCTCTACTGGTGCAGTGTTTCTTGGAGCGCATGACTCCTCATCAATCTCGGCAACTTCTCAGAACATAGCAGACATCTTATTGAAAACTATTGATGAGGTTGGTCCTATTAATGTGATTCAAGTAATCACTGATAATGCAGCAAATTGTAAAGCAGCAGGAAAA
>LPNX010813671.1:467462-510200 GCA_001517045.1 Pseudotsuga menziesii | reverse complement strand
TGGATAATATGGAATCTAGATGGCATTTCATATATTGGAAGTATCACAAACATACATGTTTCATAAATTTTGCATCTAGTTTGACATTCTACATGTTTTCCTTTGAATGTATATATATATTTATATATATATATATAAAAACGCTTCTGACCACGCTTCGCTTCCGGCCATTTTTTGAAAAACACGCTTCCGCGCACCCGCTTCCCACACCCGCACCCGCTTCGCTTCCACGCTCTGGCAACACTGGTTGGAGATGATCCACTTGTTCTTCTGCTATATGTTGATGACTTGTTTATCACAGGGAGAAAGAGACCCATTGCAGCTTGCGAGAAGAATCTTGCAGCAGAATACGAGATGACTGATATTGGGCTGATGCAATATTTTTTGGGATTGGAGGTTTGGCAGGAGCCTGGACATATTTTTCTAGGGCAGGGAAAGTATGTGGTTGATATTTTGAGGAGATTCAGGATGGAGGATTGCAGGCGTATGTTGACACCTATGATCACCAACTGGAAGAAGCTTCATGCTTCTAAAGGAGAGTTGGTGAATCTCACTTTATACCGTCAGCTTATTGGGTCATTGATGTATCTAGTCAACACTCGGCCAGATTTGTGTTTTGCAATGAACACTCTTAGCCACTTCATGGTTGAGCCTAGGAGTGTGCATTGGGTCGCTGCAAAACATGTGTTGCGCTATCTTTCAGAGACAGTGGATTTTGGTTTGGACTACAAGAGGTCAAAGGGGATCAGATTGGTTAGCTATACAGATTCAGATTGGGCAAGTAGTGTGGCAGACCAGAAGAGCACTTCTGGATGTTGTTTCAGTTTGGACTCGGCAGCAGTGTCGTGGTTCAGCCGAAAGCAGAAGTCCGTTGCATTGAGTACTGCAAAGGCCGAGTACATGGAAGCCAGTTTGGCCAGCTGCGAGGCCTTGTGGCTTCGCAAGTTGCTCGTGAATCTATTTGGTCAGGAGCTTAGGCCTACGGTTATTTACTGTGACAATCAAAGTTGCATCCAGCTCTCTAAGAATCCACTTTTCCATGACAGGTCAAAGCACATTGAGATCAGGTATCATTTCATCCAAGACTATGTTCAGAGAGGGGCAGTGATGCTTCAGTACATTTCCATAGATGAGCAGGTAGCAGACATACTAACGAAGTCTTTGGGGAGGGGCAAGTTTGTCTTCTTCAAAGACAAGTTGGGAGTGCTGCAGAACACCTTCCTCGGTAAGAGGGAGTGTTAGTTTTGTACCTAGGGAAGTGTTCCCCTAGTGATGTTTGCCTTAGTCACTTAGAGGGGACATAAAGTGACCCTTGCATTAAATGACTTAAGTAAGAGCATTTAATTTGACTTTAGAGCATTAATATCACTTTTTGATAAATTTAAGTGGGTGAGTGAAATTAATATTTTAGAAATAAAATATGAGCATTTAATTTCATCCCTTGAAGTGAGAAGAGAGCGCTGAAAGAGAGAAGAGAGAAAGTTTCCATTTTTCCTGAGCAAGAGGAAAAATTTTGCAGCACGCAAATCGAGGGAAAGGACAACAACAAAGAGGGAACGAAAATCGAGGAGAAGAAAACAGCATTTATTGCTGGTCCGTACGGTATCGTTTTCAAGGCATCATGCACAATTTCTGGGCACGATTTTCAAAAAAAAAATTGGGCACGAATTTCAAGGTCCATACAGTTTATCTGTACAGTCCGTACAGTTCATACATACAGTGGCACGAAAATCGAGGCAAAAAACAGAAAAGAAAAAAAACTAGGTTCGATTTTTGTTGCTCGGCATGCAAATCAAGACAAAAATTTATCTTCCGGGTTGAGATAAGTTGGTTTGATATTTTCTGTGTATTGCTGTAAATGATAAACTTCTCCTGAAAAATAAAAATAATCTCTCTCTGACTGGCTTTCCCCTGGTGGGTTTTTCCAGGGCCATTGAGCAAAAATCCTAGTGTTCTGTGTGATTAAATGGTGTGCTGATTTTTTTTTCATGTCACTGAAAAGATTGTTTACAGCAGTGTTTTAAGTCTGAAAATTTTTGCTTATTTCCAGCGCTTTATTTTTTCTGAGAATGTCATAAACAATGATATAAATTTTACTTGAAACCGGTGGCTGAAAACTGGTGAAAAATCTACACTTCATGTATAACTTTCAGCTTAAGCATGCACTCATGAAAATCTAGCAGTTCTCAGTTGGAACTTCCCAATCTTCTCCACTGCATCTCGAAAGGAGACCTTCCCATTCTTCTTTATCTGGTACTAGATTTGGAAAACCAGAAATCTTCGAAAAATCACAAAATGCATACCTCTGAGCCAAGATCTTGTTCATTTTGAAGTAGTGGAGTCACCAATGAATTCTTTGGAGTCACCCGGTGAACAAATACACAGTCAAACCAATGCCCACTTCTTATTCACCATTAAGAAGAGGATCTACTCAAAATTAGAACCCTGGGGAAGATGACTTCGTTCCTCTGCTCCCCGGCAACAGCGCCAAAAGATGTTTGTGCTAAAAGATTTTCTTGACTGCAAGAGGAGCATGCTTAGCACATCTTGAAGAAGGGTTTGTTCGAGATAGTGGATCGGATAGATTGGGATTTGGAAAATCAAAATCAAGGATATCTCTTAGACCTATGCACCACATCCATGAAAGAAGGCCAATAGAAGCCAATGCTTAAAGAAATGGGCATGTGAATGTATCAATCCAAAAGCCTGCTCAAATGATAAATCTACAAGCCTGGTTCTTCACTAAATAGAAAGACTTCTAATTAAGAATACAGATATTTGAATGAGACACTTATGTAATGCAGGCAATCACAAGTAAATCATTTACTGGTTCAAGAATCTGTAAGACAACACCAATATATACTATACCAGCAGCTACCACATTCAAATGAGAAGAAAAGAAGTGAATACACGAGAAAAATACTAACTGATCATTGCATTCGCTGGAGTCTTCGATGAAGAACAAGTACATAAACCAGAGTTCTATATACAAGAACAGGCTATAAAACCCAGAACCAAAACCTCAGCCCCTCGGACCCCCATTACAATATCAATTATAAAATTTATAATAATTACAATTCTGGAATTATTACTAGATTCTCGGGATAAAGATTTAACATCAAACTAAATATAGAAGTAATTTCGAATTGTTACAAGGAATCTTGAAACTGTTGAAATCAAATGCCAAATTCTGCATTTAATGGCTCTGCCACTAATGATTTGACTGACTGGAAACCTGGAGATGAAGTATAACCAAAATCCTTTGTTACCTGGTGCCTTGCTTCTTGTGCATTCACTGTATTCATGCCTTGGAAAACTGGGATTTGTTTTGAATGTTGATCGATCTTCTACCTTAAGATTCTCATCTGATAAATTTTGATGCCAAATATGCTAAATGCAAGCTTTCTCTGCTGGCAAGTGTCAAATAAAATAATCTACCAATCTTTCACATATCTGGAGTTGATCCTCTGTCTCCAGGTACTCTGCCACCAAATACTAGAATTCTGCATTAGCACATAAACTTGCTTGAAATATTGATGCTTATCCCCATAATCAGATACTCAAACTTGCCAAATGGATACAAGACCATGAATCAATCAGAAAACTGTTAGCTTAAGAGTTGTTAGTGGGTGACAAAGATTCGAGGAGGAACTAACGACATATTGATCAATTTCTTAAGATTTAGTATGATCAATCCATGCATCTACATGAGAAAGATCTATGAGGATTTTGTGGAAAAAACCAAAGTGTAGATCGATTCGTGTCCATTAAACTTTTCCACCGGCGTCCACTAAATAGTTTTCATCAAGCTTTTAGTTAAATACTTGGCTCTTCATTGCTGGACACCTTTTGTTTGGTAATGGTAACTATGGGACACGTGGGCTCTTTGAAGGTGTGTTCCTCAACCAGCGTTCTCACTAGCTGGGTACTTTGTTATTTGAATGAACGATGGCTATATGTTACTGGATGACATAAATTTAATAATAAACTTGACACCTGGATGCTTATGCTGGCAAAAAGTGGTAATTTTGAAATGGTTGTAACATGATTACATGCAGCTCATAAACTTTCTCTGTCCATGCACAATGAAACATGTAAAATGAAGTTTCTTATGCAGTTTTCAACATTACAACTACTTGACCATGAATTCTCCCTTCAATGCTTTTGACGTTTGCTATCTGGCATTAATGAGATGGTGCTGAGGTGTGCACTTAAAAATTCCCCAACACTTGGCATATGAATGTCCAACTGACATTAGTGAGTTTAGGCTCGGCTTTCACCAAGATCTTAGCTTGGCATTTCGATATTTGGACTTGGGTGCTTATTATTTCTCATCGACACTTGGTCTCGGGTTTCATCAAACTGTTGGCTTGGCGCTCCTCTGTCACATTTGAACTTAGCCTCTGATGTGCATATCAAACATTTGAACTTAGCCTCTAATGTGCATATCTTTATGGATTCGGCACTGGGCGTTTTGCTCTTGGCATTGACAATTTGAGAGCTTTGGTGTTTTCATGGCTTTATGGGATATAATCCCATATGCAAATCGCCATACCAAGACTTCACAAATTATAATCACACTTGTATTGTTGTAACCTTGACGCATTGTGCAGAAGCTTTGAACCACGAGATCTTGCTTGGACTCAGTTCTCTATGGTGAGTGCTTGGAGAGTTGCGGTCGGTATGACGGTCGATGGAGATTAATGCTTCCATGTTTATGGAATGGTAAGTTTAGAAAATAATTAAGAAGGGATTAAACTTCAAAAGGGGACAAAAACTCATTTTTTTACATGATATTACTTAATATCCCTTTTAACGAAGAACACGTAATATATGCACTAAAGACAAAACTTTTTTAGAACTGAAAACAGAACCATTAACAAAATAAATAAAAAATATGATTTTTAAAACTATTTAAAATTTTAAATAGTTTTAAAACAATTTGAATTTTACATTTATTTTGTATTATTATATATTTTTTTTAATATTTGGTTTAGTTTTCAAGTAGCCATGGCAACTTGGAATTTCCGACATGTTGAAGAGACCAAAGGATTGAGGATAAAGTAAATGCAGGACTTTACCAGATCGAGAGTTTAAGACTATAGAAACTCCTACAAGGTTGATGCAAGAAAATGAGGCTTTGGCTAATTAACTCAAGGTTAACAAAGGTCAATATCTTGAGGATAATCACTAGACTTCACCAGCTTGAAGATTGAGATGAAGAAAAGCTTACCAGATTGACACAAGAACTGAGTGCTTTGGTGAAAAGATGTTGGGTTATAAGCTTCCAGCAGCTAAAATCGAGGTCTTTCTTAACCTACGGGCTCCTGGAAACTTAAATTTTTGATGGGGGAGATTCTGATACCAACATAAGCTCTGCTCTGGGTCGTGAAAATGGCTAACTCATTCATCAAATCTAGAGTGACGAGGCTTAGTCATGGTATAGAACTAATCAAACTGAATGCTCTGGATCCACTGAATAAGAGTGATCATCAACTAGAAGCTCATCATCTGCTGATCTCAAAGTAAAGGACTGGCTCAAAAATGTGCTCAGGACTGCTCATGAACAATGGTATCCCAGCTACTATATATGTGACAACAAGCCTTAAAATCTTTAAATTTACCAAAAACCTCAAATTTCTTACAAAGGAAATTGAACCATGTGTTCTTGAGAAATCATCAATCAATGAAACATAGTACACAAATTTACCTAGTGATGGAACAAGAACAGATCCAAACACATAAATGTGTACTAACTCCAAGTTTCATGTAGCTCTTGTAGAAATAGATGGGAATCTCACCTGATTTTGTTTACCATATATACAATGTTCATAGAAATCGAAATCTAATGAGCAATTGAACATACCTTCAACCATACCCTTACAATGCAATGCCCGAAGGCCCTTGTCTCCAATATGTCCTAGTCTTTGTTGTCATTGCATTGTTTTATCTCCGGTGGCAGCAAGGGTCCCATCTTCTTCATTACTATCCTCGGGAACAACAGAACAGTTACACCTGTCATTAAAATTGCTTTCAAACAGCTTGTACAACCCCTCATTAACACCATTACTCCTCAAACCATCTTGCATGTGTCCTTTTCAAATACAATATGCACACCTACATCACCCATCTTACTTGCACATCAAGTTTTTGGCCAGATCTAGAATGTGCAGAACGCCAGGGAGAGTTCTAATCCTTCCATCTTTGAGCAGCAGCTTGACCCTTCCACGACCTATGGTTTTGGTTGTCAAGTCATCCCCTAGGAAAACATCACCCCGATTGTACTTTTCATTTTCACAAACCATTCCCTGTGGGTAATCATATGAAATGAAGCACCCAAGTCAATGGACCATACATCATGATATGCATGTCTACCTGTAGATGCGAAGTAATATCACCTCCTTTCTTTAAAGTTATTTGTTTCTATGGAAGGGCCATCATCAAATCCCTTCCCTTTATTAGCATTCTTAGATCTACAATATTTCTTATAATGCTCGGCTTTACCACATTTCCAGCATTTCCTTGCAAGTTGTCCAAGAGATTTAGAACTAACTCTAGATTTATATCTGCTCTCCAAAGACTTACTTTTCCTCTCTTGGAGAGGATCTCTCACAAATAAAACATCCTTCATCACACCCTCCATGGATATTATCTCACTTCCTCTCATAACAAGGATGCAACTACATCCTCAAACTTTAACATGGATTTAGTGGTACTACCAACTGCTACAACTAGGTTATCCCAAGAGTTTGATAAAAAACATAACAAAATAATACAGGTATCTTCTTCTTCCGTCTTAATATCAGCATAGACAAGTTGACTTACCAAAGTATTAAAGGCATTTAAATGATCCGTCACAGAGTCGTCATGACTCCATCCTAAATTGATGCAACTTCTTTCAAAGAAATAACTTGTTTGCTAAGGACTTTGACTGATACAAATTCCCCAACTTATCCCACAACTTCTTTGTGTTCTCTTTTCTAGAGACCTCATCAACACTGAATCTTAGAGGTAAAGTCAAATTGTGTTTCTTTCTTTTCTTTCCAACTTTTCCCAATCTTCTTTAGACATACCAATAGGTTTTGTACCTAGATCCATAGCAGCCCATTCTTCTCTATCTACAAGAAAATCTTCCATCTTCAACTTCCATAACTCAAAGCTATAGTCGTTGAACTTCTCTATTTCTATTTTTGAAATGCTCACCATTTTCTTTACACAAAATTCTCTGCACAAAGCTCCCGCTCAAACACAAGTTTATTGTAAACCCAAGATACCCATGCTCTTTACGGAATAAGCTGAATCCTAGCAACAAAGGCATACCCCTGAAGCCAATAACCTTGCACTAATACCAAATAAAGAGTTTGATAAACCTGTGGAAGAAAAGCAATACCAATAAGATCTAAAACACAAGAAATAACAATGGCACACACAGAGAGTACACAAAGATTTACCTTGGAAACCCTTAACTGGGAAAACCAGCCTAATTGGGAACTGCTCTTCATTCTATCTCATTGTATTATCTTTACCATTTGCAATACAATATTATAGCATCCAAAACCATAATTTGTTAACCTGGAGTAGATTACAACCATAATTCTCTAACCAAAATTAGTTTACTATGGGCAGAAAAACCATTGTCCAAAAAACCAAAAAACAAACAAAAAACGGGCCCAAAATTTTCTTTCAATGGGTCCACCCCCGAAAATCCAGCAGGGGGCTCGCTGGACCCCTATGGCTCCCCAGACTGCCTTTCCTCTGGGAACCCACAAAGAGTACAACACATGTCCAACACTATTTGCTGAATGCTCCTGTGTTGTAGGTTGTATGGGAAAGCCAGCCCTTTAACATGTCATATAAAAAAATGCTTAAAGAAATAAGTTTATAACATATCCATAACACCTACTGTAATGGGAAGGTGGAACGGCACCACTAACCTGGAACCATTATTCAAGTATGTTCTATGCAGGAACCAAGAATTGCAGATCCTGAGAAATGCAGCTCTAACATTCCATATCAACACTGTCTGTTTTCAAGGATCTTTGTTATTAGGGAAAATATCAGACATCAGGCTTTACCAACAAAAATGATGTGACCTTGTTAATATAACCATTTGTGATTTTATAATCAATATTATCATTTGGATATTTCATTTCTCACAAGAAGTAACTAAGCATTTCCTTGACGAGTGAAAGTGAAACATTCTTCTTTTCTAGTTCAATTCTGATAAGGAAGGAGAAATATACTTCTTTATGAACAGGAAATCAAATCACCATCCTCTTTCCAGTCTTGGAAAGCATAATGTATTAATACATAAGTTTCAACTAAGCTTTTGAATAACAAATACACGGAGCAATTATATAAGCTAGTAATTATATAAAGATCTAATTCCTTGCTATGATTTAACTTATAGGTAGCATTACTCACAATCATACAGACATACATTCAGAATACGCAAGCTTTCTCAAAGAAAATGCCAGAAAATTAGAAAGCACTTTCAACATTTATTCAAAATAAGGCATGTAATTGAAGGATCTCATTTACTATTAGGCTTTCTAAGATTGACCAAGGAGTAAGAAAAGGTTGATTTCTAGAATTACATTTTTTNCTATGCTAGAAGGTTTTACCTCGGGGGGGGTGGGGGGGTCAATGTCATTAACTTTACGTTCTTCACTCTTCATCCTTGTCCTCTCAGAATTCAAAGCGAAACAAAAAACAATCCAACATGGAAATGCATATTTGGTAAACAAATGCCAAACCAAAACTAATTTCAAAAACAAGAGTGCACAGTACCAAAAATTTAAAGCATTACCCCACTATTACAAGAGGATCCATCAGGGAGATCAATAAGATTGACAGTAGAACGCCCCATAAGCCATTGACAAGTAGCTGCTGTCACCCTTGCTGTGCCAGAAAAAAGAATAATTATAATGTACTCCAATACACATGCAAATTGGATCACACATTTTAGTTTTGAAAAATGCTGCTTATATTAACAGAGGGAAAAAAATAATGTAATTCAACAATATACAACCATGAGACTGCCTAAAGGACAAGAGAAAGGCCTTTAGGCCAGACTGTTCCTCAAGTTCACAACCTCTCACATCCTCTTAATAAGAGTGTCTTTAGCCCTGAACTATACAGCTGATTCATCAAGAAGGCATTCTCTAAATGTAGAGACAGAACAAAAAGCCATTAAAAAGACCATCACATATAACTTTCCAAAGAAGATACAAAAAAACAACTCTAATACAATGCTATGTTCCTCTGAAATGCAAAGGGCCAATGGAGTCAACATCACTTAGTAGGCCAGCATTCTAGAAAATTTTGTTGTACAGGCCTTGATTCAAAGTGTCCCATATAATATCCCAACATTCTTGAGCATATTTGCAACTCCAAGGAACCGTGACAAATGATTTCAAACCCTCCACACTGCAGGCACAAAGCACCTGAGAACCCCATCCAAGACGACTTCTCTTTGGAGGGCAGTCACTGATAGATTAATAACCAAGCAAAGGCCCTCAGCCTATAGGAGAGTCTGAAAGACCATGCTATCTAAAGGCAATTCACCCACTTGGCTTCTTCATTCGAGAGTCCACATCTTTTGCTCTAGGTTTCTTGGAAAGAGTAGGATGAATGAAGAACCGATATAACTTATAAGCATTATACACCCAAAAGGGCTTGCCACAATGACACATCCAATCCCATCAGATGGGTCCTGACTCCTAGGGTGTGCATATTTAACTTTTATAATTCATCAACCGGGATGAATTCTGTCCTGAATGGCTAACCAATTGAAGTGCAAGAGTCTATAGTCATGCAAAAGGTGAAGCCAAATCTTCCACTCTCTTCTGTCCTCATCACATAAGTCCCTTCAACAGAAAAGCCCTTTCCTAGTAAGCCTCTTGGGAAGATGCCTCACAATATGTGATGAGACTGAATTCTGGCTTTTGCATGTCCATATTGAGTGGACAGTGAAGGCATTACCTCTCCTATATCCATCCCACTGCCAGTACAGACATCATGCAACTCTAGTTTAGGTTTCCCAATATTTCGTAGAACAAGAGAACCACCAATTTCTAAATCAGCTGTCATACCAATCACATCAAAAATCAGGAACAGACCTCTAATGCCATCCTTATGCCTCCTGTGTGGGATTCTGTGTCCAAGTCCACAACTCCTCACCAAATAAGGATTAAACAATCCATTTAACAGACAAGATGTCTCCTTGTAGACTGATATTAATTATTCCTAACCAAGCCTCATGTCTTTTAGGGCCATCTTCCTATTTTCATTCTTTGCTTCGAACAATTTGGTCAAAGTGTCCCACATATCTTTAGTTGTTTTCTTATCTGCTAAATGTGGTATGAGATGGTCTTTAACCCCATCCAAGATAATTCTCTGGGCTCTGGCTTCATGAGCTTCAAACTCCTCAAGCTCATCTTTGTTTGTTGGCTTGGTCATGACACTATTAATAAAACTCCAAACCCTAAGTTCTTTCAAAACAGCAGTAATTCTTACCTTCCATGGAATGTAGTTGGAATCTGGATACTCCATCCAACCAATCCTCATATCTAATGTTCATCATGGAAAATAGCTTGCAACCAAAAATTAACTTAAGAAAATATCTAACAATTTTCTGAAACTTCAGAGAACACCTACTAAACTTCTTTTTCAGTATGACTCTGTTAAACTATGATCTGATACCACAACTCTGATACCATGAAGAAATTTGACTTAATACTGAAACTGTTCATTCATACATTCTGTGAAACATTTTGCAAATACTAGGGTTTTAACTTTAAAAATTCTAAAAGTAAAACCACACTGCTGAAAATGAACTTCAAATTTTCTGTCAACTACTGAAACATTTTAAGCAAATGGACACAATGAATTTTGGTCAAAAGACCGGGCAAAACCCCACTACTTGGGGAAAACCCTAGAATAATTTTTTTCTTTAAGAAGAGTAAAAACTCAGAAATTTGATACAATAAATTTCTGCTTCCTTTTAAACCCTCACTGGCAAAATTTCACAAAACAGAACAGCAGCAAAAACTACCTCGAAATTCGTGCCAAAAAAGTATTGTACGACCTGCTATACGGCTGCCCACACGTGTTGTACGGACTGTACAGCCTGCACAAATTTTCCTCCTCAATTTCTGTGCCCACACGTGCCAGAAAAACCTTTGATGTACGGTTCTGTCAGTCTGCAATAAATGCACCAGCAGTTACCTTGGAAACTGTGCCCACACATGCTGCTGTACAGCTCTGACAGGTTGTTGTACGGATTTCTTCTAGGCTGTCTTGGGATGCATGCTGCTCATCTTCTTGGGAAATGTGCCCTTTCTTTGCTAGGGACCTCTTCTTTGTCTTCAATTTTCTTCTCTTCCTCTCTTGATGGTGAATGTACTCATTTGTCTTTTCTCATTGTTTTTATACTTAGATTACAAAATCTATCTTCAATAACTACCTAATCTAGGGTTGAAGATCTTTTTACAAAATCAAGGGTCCACAACTTATCTCACTTTTAATAATTAAACACTTGTAATTATTAAATACATTTTTAAGTGAGACCCACTTTTCTAAAGTTATAAGAACACATTCACTTTATTTACATAAACGTCACTTTGTTACATAAATACACAAGGACAAAAAATCTAGTCCTCTCATCACACCCACACCAAAAATATGGGAGGACCTTCAGAGATACAATTTCAACACTCCCTCCTAACGAGGAAGGTCCGCAGCGTTGTCTCCATCTTGAACTCCTGCAACAGCTCCCTCTTGCTCTGGAATCAACCTCGGAAACAAATGCCCAATCTCGAACTAAAAATCTGACATCTGAGACTCAACTTGAGTCCCATCATCCTGCTCAACTTCACCATCACTTGACTGGCTGAGTCTTCTGCCAGTGCTCAAGAGAGAGTCACTCTCCTCATCTCTATCAAATGCAGTATCATCATCCTCTGACTTTGACAGCCATCCTCCTGCTCTTGCTCCTGGTCGTACAACATGCCCTCTCAGGACATATAATCTGTCCCTGCGATCTCCCAACAAGATGGTGGTACCAACTGGCTCATCTCTTTGATACAGGAAGATATGACCAGACCTCACCATCATCCCGTAACCTTCATCCTCAAAGGATGAAACTGAGAATTTGCTTACTCTCATCCCAGGTACAATTAACACTCCATGAACTTCCAGGATCTCTCTAAGGTCTAGTTGGAACCTGACTGTTCCAACCCCTTGGTTAGCAATCTGAAGACTGTCAATGTCTGTCTGAATGAATTGTCCTGGCCCCAGCATTGTGATCATCTGAAAAGAGTCATAGACTTCAATCATATGTCTGGTTGCACCATTGTAAACAACCCAGACATGCTCAAAGATAGAACTCCCTATACTGGAATCAATTGAGACAAGAGAAAACTCTTGCTCAAACTTTGTAGAAATTCTTCTACAGCTGCAGATGCTGCTACATCTCTTTCAGTCTTCACAATCTTTTTCTCGGGACATTTTGTGGCATAGTGTCCCAACTTGCCACAATGAAAACATTTGATCTAACTTAAATCTTTCTTCTTCTTATTCTTGGACTTTGCTGCAAGTGCCACATTCTACTCAGCATCCTCACTAGTTTGGCCAACCTATGCCCCATCTTGGATTTCTTCTTGGGTGAAGTCATCCCATAATCTGGACCAACTTGGAAGAGTTTCTCTGCCCACAATACACTTCACAAAAACCTCCCACTTCTTGGTGAAACCCTTCAGGGCTATCCTCGCCAATTCTGAATCAAGAATGGTTTCTCCTACTGCTACCAACTCGTCCTTAACTTGTGTAACACGAGTCAAGTAAGAGGCTACACCTTCATCAATTTTCATTTTAATGCTATGTAGCTTGTCTTTTAGGGCCATCTTCCTATTTTCATTCTTTGCTTCGAACAATTTGGTCAAAGTGTCCCACATATCTTTAGTAGTTTTCTTAACTGCTAAATGTGGTAAGAGATGGTCTTTAACCCCATCCAAGATAATTCTCTGGGCTTTGTCTTCATGAGCTTCAAACTCCTCACGCTCATCTTTGTTTGTTGGCTTGGTCATGACACTGTCAATAAAACTCCAAACCCTAATTTCTTTCAAAACAGCAGTAATTCTTACCTTCCATGGAATGTAGTTGGATACTCCATCCAACCGATCCTCATATCTAATGTTCATCATGGAAAATAACTTGCAACCAAAAATTAACTGAATAAAATATCTAACAATTTTCTGAAACTTCAAAGAACACCTGCTAAACTTCTTTTTCAGTATGACTCTGTTAAACTATGATCTGATACCACAGCTCTGATACCATGAAGAAAATTGACTTAATACTGAAACTGTTCATTCATACATTCTGTGAAACATTTTGCAGACACTAGGGTTTTAACTTTAAAAATTCTGAAAGTAAAACCACACTGCTGAAAATGAACTTCAAATTTTCTGTCAACCACTGAACATTTTAAGCAAATGGACACAATGAATTTTGGTCAAAAGACCGGGCAAAACCCTATTGCTTGGGGAAAACCTTAGAAGAAATTTTTTCTTTAAGAAGAGTAAAAACTCAGAAATTTGATACAATAAATTTCTGCTTCCTTTTAAACCCTCACTGGCAAAATTTCACAAAACAGAATAGCAGCAAAAACTAACTTGAAATTCGTGCCATAAAAGTACGGTATGGCCTGTTGTAAAGCTGCCCACACGTGTTGTACGACCTGCACACTTTTCCTCCTTGATTTTCGTGCCCACGTGCTAGAAAAAACCTCTATTGTACAAACCTGTAAGTCTGCAATAAATGCACCAACAATTACCTTGGAAACCGTGCCCACACGTGCTGTTATACGGCTCTGATAGATTGTTGTACGGATTTCTTCTCGGCTGTCTTGAGATGCGTGTTGCTCATCTTCTTGGGAAATGTGCTCTTTCTTTGATAGCAATCTCTTTGTAATATCCTTGATTTTGACCCCGGTGGCATTAAAAGATAAATGATGTGTATATTGTAATTAATCGTGGTGTGGAGCTAAAGGCAAAAGCCCCACCATCGATTTGGTTGTGTTATGTTTCGGCAATTGGGATCGTTGCCGATGGTATATTGTGCTATCCGGCACATAATAGTTTTGGCATCATGTAAATATGCACATTAATTAAAATGAACTTATAGCCAGCTACGACGGTGCAACGTTAATGAAAAGGACATGATTTTCTTAAGGTTAAGGGGGGGATTGTCAAACCTTGAGCCTATGGGGAAAGCCATGTGTCAACCACTCATTTAAAACTCCTGTTGTTAGTTGGGGGCAGTTATTGTTGGGTAGTGGTGAGTGGCAAGTTTGCCCACACGCACACTCCACCAGCAAACTCCACCACTTCACGTGGGTAGGGATTCTTCAACTCCCCCACTCTCTCCATCGTTTTGGCCCATCTTCACGCAGAGGGACGGTTCGCTCTTCATTCTTCACACACAGGATTCTTCCTGGTTTTTCTTCACGCAACAAGCTAGAAGGGCGGCCTTAGGACACGATCTCTGTGTGTATAGATGTTTTCCTTATCGATTGGGTGGATGGTGTTGGGTGTATGCTTTCCCTACCAATTCCGGACTGTGTATTTTCTCGTCACTTCATTGTTGAGACCGGGGCTATGGTTTTCCCCACGTCATTCATTTGCTGTGGATGCAACTACCTTTTGGAGTTGCTGCTGAGTTGTTTTGGCCACGCTAGGGCCAAGAACAACTCCGTTTCACCTTGCTTGACCTGAGGTGCGTTCACCATTTCTGAGTTGTCACCCTGTTCTCTTTGTTTCCTCGCAAAGCTGTGAATCGCTTGCTTTTACTGCGGGTATGCAGTGGTTGGTCTTCGGACTCTACGGAGTGGGTTTGAAAGCTGGGTATCCTTGAGAAACCTGGTGTTTGGGAGATACACAGACAGAGTTAGATGGTTGGCTTTCTTCTCCACAACCCCGGGATAGCACTCGAAAGGAAAGTTAGGGCCTGAGGGACTGTGAAGCAGAGAAGGGACTAATTCCTGGTGTTGGATGTGTGTGGGTGTCTTAGAAGTCAGGCTAGCTTGGTGTAGGCGTCCTTAGCTCTCCAACGAGACCACCAGCTTAGCATTCAGCTTTTCCCAGCTCCTTGATAGCCTGATAAACCCTACTGTGTTGGCTTGGCTAATTTGGGTACCTTGGCTATGTGTAAGCCTGCTTAGTCCCTTATTCCTTGGGGAATCATGCCCAGCTCGAGGGTGGCAGTGTTGCTGAGAGATTGATGAGCACGCTAGCCTATGGTTGGGTGAAACGTTGCAGCGACGTAGCTGCTTGCGGAACGAATTCTTGATAAGATAAGTATTCTTGTCTATTTTACTCTTGCAATCATATTTGATGTTTAATGAATGATGATGAACATGTTGAATGCCTAAATGAATGTATGTTTGCTTCCGCTGTGTATGTAAATGATTATGCATCTTAGCATGTTTTATGTTCAAGCATTTCGATTTTATGTATGTTCATGCTCATGGGGCTAGTTGCCCGGAGGTTTTTGATGGTCCAGTAGCGTCCTCTTCACCGGTAAGAGGGTCGAGGATGCCACAGTATGGTATCAAGGCAAAGGTTGCAGCATGGGCGTGAATGGGCCGTGAGAAACCAGTTGATAGAGGCAGGTTGCCAAAGCGCAGCAGGAAGAAGTCTGTGAATGATAGAAAATTTCGCTTTCTAAGTGTCGGGCTCGTCGGGCCATCGGAGGACTAAGAGGGAAGCTCCTCCGATATAGCGAACAATTTAGTCGGAAGGCCACCCGATGAGGGACAAGCGAAAAGATTTTCACGGAAATTTTCTAAGTGTTCGACCGTCGGCTCATCGGAAAACTTAGACGGATAGACCTCCGATGCAGACCCCGGTGGCGGTGAAGATTAGTCGATTTGATAGGCGGAAGAATGATGACGGAAGCGCCGAAACGTCGGCTCCGTATAGCTAAAGATCGCCGAAACGGCGGCGATATTTAGTTGTTTGGATCGACGACGGATAGTGGAAGGGAGAGCCGACGGAGCGGCGGCAAGAAGGAAATAATTTTAAGTACTCGTCAAACCGTCAGCGAAGAATAGTTGACGAGATCGCCGAAACGTCGACGCGGAAGGAAAGAAAAGGAAATTTTTTCGTCGGCAGGAAAGAGAGAAAGTTAGGTGATGGAGTCGCCGAAACGTCACCACCGTCGGCGAAATTTAGTTGTTTGAGCAGCCGATGCGACGGCAAGTATCGAAGAAAAATAGAAGATGGGATCGCCGACAATTAGAGGATAAGGTTGCCAATGCAGCGGTGAAGGAGAAGAGAAGGTTTCGGCAGAAATTAGTTGAAGGCAGAGCCGCAGCTTCGGCGGAGATCTCCTGAAGACCACCGAAATGTCAGCAAAGGTTAGTTGTTTGAGGAACCGACGCAACGACAGACAAGGAAAGAAAAATTTTGCCGAAGTGCTGAAATCATCGAAAAATATTAGAAGATTGGACCGCCGATACATCGGAGACAGTTAGTTGAATGGACTGCCAATACGTCGGGAGAAGCGTCCGTCGACGCGTCGAGAGAGATTAGTTGTCTTGACCACCGATGAACGTCGGGAATTTTTAGTTGATTCGAACAGCTGATACTTCGGCAGAAAGCTGAAGTTGAAGCCGCAGTGTCGACGAAGACTAGTTGATTGGATCGGCAAAAGTTAGACAACGAAGCAGCCGACACATCGAAGAAAAATAGAGGATCAAATCGCCGATACGACGAAAAACGTTAGTTGGACGGACCGCCAATGAACGTCATTGAAAATGTTGAGGTCGCCGATGAAGCGGCAAACGTCGATGAAAGCTAGATGATAAGGGCGTTGACGCGAAGGAGAAAAGAGAACGAAATTTCTCTAAGTGTTGAAATCATCAGAAAACGTTAGAGGATCCGACCGCCGATGCCGTCGGCGAAAATTAGTTGATGGCGCAGCCGACACTGTGGCGGGCAAAGGAGGAAGTTTCGACGGACCATCGACGAAATTTAGGTGATGGAGCCGCCGATGCGATGACAAACGTCGGCAAAAGTTGTTGTTTGAGGCGTCGACACGTCAAAGGAAAATAGTGATGAGACCACCGATACATCGGAGAAGGTTAGTGGATTGGTCCGTCGATGCGTCGGAAGAAGTTAGTTGTCCGGATCGCCGACACCTAGTGATTAGAGGTTCCGATCGCCTATAGGTTTTATGGTCTGCGGAACCCACAGTTGGCTTGGTTGCCGCCATTGCAGATGCCTAAGGAACTATCCACCCGATGGATAGTGCTCCCGATCGCCGATACCGCGGCATGGAGTTAGTTTCCTCGCCGATGCTGTAAGGAATAACGGTTCCGATCGCCAATGCTGTAAGGAATAACAGTTCTAATCGCCAATACTGCATGCTATAACGGTTAACGCTTTCGATCGCCGATACAGAGACGTTACAAAGTCCTTGGCATCGCCAATAAAGTTCAGAAGCTTAGACAACTACGGATCCGACACGTAAGAGGAAAATAGACAACCAGACAATTGATGGGCATCGGAGGAAGCTAGTTGTTCTAACCGCCGAAGTGTCGGAAAATTAGTGGGGAAGAGATCCCATTGGGAAAAAGAATTTGGGGTTTTTCCAGTGGGATTTCTCAGCGAATTTTAGTGGATTTTTCAGCAGTTCTTCAGCGGATTTCAGGGCTGAAAAGACAAAATTCTAAGTGGCTGAAGTTAGCATCCCAGACCAAAATACAGTTGTGTTTTGTCTAAAATTGGTGAAAATCATCATTTTAGAAGTGATGTGGTTTTCACACCCGAGGTCAGAATGAAGCATGTGGATAAGCATTGGAAAGCTTATCCAGCAGGGAACTAGGAGGAATCACCTGAGTTTGAATGCGCAGCTGCAAAGTACTAGTGATTGTTTGAAAAGGAAATGTGTTGCTATCAATATGGACAAATCCAGAAATTGCATGCCTAGAGGTAGCAAGACCATGAAGTCAAACCAGCTGTTGCCAATGGAAGAGGAGTTCCATGCAAAGATGAGGGACTTGAAAAGGGAAATTTCCTTAAACCCTGTCTTGCTAATTATAATTACATTTTATAAGTTTCGTACATGAAATGTATGAGGATATGCCTTGCATGTATAGGATATTACATGTTGGTAAGAGTAGTGAGAATTATACATTTATAATGAACCACTAATGGTAATTATTACATTGGTGTTAGCATTGGTGGGAAAACCAACGACAACATGTACATGGCTGAATATGTTGCTGATGCTGACGAATGTGACCAGCTACCCTATGGAGAAAGGGATAAGGCAACAAGTCCAGAATCAAAAGTTGGTGAGAGAATTTTGCAATCTCCTGCAAGAGACCAACCAAACTGGTAATGTCAAGGGTGTAAGTAGGATCCATGCAGGTAATGGTTTAATTATGACAATTGAGTGTAGTGGTAAAAGCAAAAGGTGTCATACCATGTGGTTATTTAAAATTTATACTATATCCATATAGAAAGGTATCATGCCTGTATATGCTGTTATGAGCCTAGTAGTCCAAAGAAAGTAAGTACTGATGGTCATGGTTAGGCTATGCATAGTATGTTTGAATGCGTAATATTCCTAAATCAATGCAAGGTAGCATTGAGTGGATATGCATTAAAAGATTTCATAAATCTTGTGGTTATGCATTGAATAGATGCATATGAAAAGTATGAGTAAATGTTGTAGATATGCATACATAAGTATGGGTGCGAATGTTGTGATGCATTGCATGAATGCATCGAGCTAGTGCATGTGTCGTTAAGAATAACTAATGGCTGAAATGATGAATTGATGATAATTCTGGAACCATTTCAAGAGTTGTTATGGATGCAGGATAGTAAGTGCATGAAGAGGGTAGTCATGATCGATTAGCTGCCGAAAATGCTCTATGGAAGGGCAAGGTGGTACAAATGATACGCTTGTGAAGTAAGGAGTATCTAAACATTTCATTTTGGCATTAACGATGTGACTATACCTTGCAATTTTAGTATGATAATGATTGCGTGAAGTAAATGAGTTTTGGTAATATTGATATGCTAACAGCTGGAAGCATTTGAATTCTATGATTCTGGAAATGCTTCAGTGATTGTTGCAGCAATGGAAAAAGTTATATGCATCAAGACTTACCAAGTGTGTGGCTGATTGAAGTTCAGATTTCAGGTAGAATGCTTGGGGCATAGCAAAGGGGGTAAGACCATGACAAGACCGGAATCTACCATGTGAAAGAGCCAAACCTCATGAGACTCTCATGGTTGTGAAAATAGTCTGTATGCAGAATGAGTTGTCAATTTGAATTTGTAAATTTCAGATTTGAGAAATTGCTGACAACTGCTAATCACTATTGGCTTGCATAGAATTGTGTCAGGAGGACGTGTTGTAAGTGGATGTTCATGTGATGCTAGTAAGCATAAAATTATAATGGGAATAGTGGTGCTGCTTACAAGAGACCAACAAATGAGGATCACCTCATTGCTAAGCAAATCAATTTCTGTAGTAGACAGAGTTGCAAATTCCTATTGAATTTAATTACTAATGTCATGGCTTGGTTATGGAACAATCAATTTGGATTGTATTATCAGATAATGATTGACTATTTGGCTACTTGATGAATGTGCCAGGGGTACACATTGCAGGAAGACCATGTGTGATGGCCTGAAGGAGCCAAACTTTATGGGGAGGTTCTCCCCTATCTTGGAAATGGGTTTCGGGTGAAACTCCATTAGACATTTTGGAAATGTCTCATCTGCACTACATGTTTGGTAAGCAACATGAGTGAGATGGTATAGATTATGTCGGTAAGACATGTGTGGATATGAAATGTAAAAAGGAGTTGGAATGGCAAACCGAGGGACTGTCAACTCAGAGAAGGGAGCCCCCATTCCTCCTTAACGAAAGAATACTACCTCGGCAAATGGATAAGTGTTCTGTGACCCTAGCTAAGAATATGCATGCCAAATTGTTAAATTCAAAATGCAGAGCATGTTTTGATTTTATTTCCATTATGGCAAATTGCTTGAGTATGAATAGGGCCTACATGGCACACATCGGAAAGGGGTGCACACTTTCTCGATGTCGGATCATGAAAAGGTTTTCAATATTGATTACACCCTAGGGAGTGGATGCACTCCTGGGGTCTCAATACTTGATAGTGAATGATGTGAAATATGATTACAATTTTAGAGCAATAACACTGATGAATTTGCTTATATTGCTTGTGTTGTCAGGCTAAACAGATGCAATCTAGTGTTGCACACTAAATGGACAATGGCTTGGGCTCATCCTCTCTTCTACTGAAGAGCACCGAGAAGGAGACATTCCCGAGGGACTGAAGAGTAGAGAAGGGAGTGGTTTCTTGTGTTGTATGGGGTAGTGGAATTAGAGCTCACTGCTGGAAATGAAACTTGGAAATGGTAATGGTAAAGTTCCAAGCCCAGTCGGCGTGAAGGTGTACTAGCTGGACGGTCTAATAAATCCAACTGTAGGTTGGCTTGACTGTGTAATTATTTGATGTTGTGAAAATTGTGGAAAATTGTGGTTGGCTGAACGGTTTGATAAACCCAACTGTAGGTTGGCTTGACTGTGCTTGATATATATAAAAGGCTGTGCTTGATATATATAAAAGGATGTTGTGAAGCAGCCTGCGTGCTGACCTAACATCCAAGTCCATAGGCAATCCCAAGGCTGGCAAAGCGAAGCAAGATCCTGTGGACCAAAGAGGAAACGCACAATACAGATAAGTATTGGATTATTTTGCAATTTCTTGCTTATGAATATACATGTGTATATGATTTGGTTGTGATGTTTTAAGCTCTTGTTTAAGAGATAAAAACCATTGAGGATAAACTAAACATATGAATCTATTCAATGTTTAAATATAGGTGTCGCTGGGAGCGAGGACCGTGAAGGCATCCTAGGGGTGCATGTGGACATGTGACTGTCCTGAAGAGCTCAGAATGAGCAGTACTAAAAAAGGTGCTAGTGAGACTGTGAAGGTCCTAACAACCGAGACAAACAATGTGGGGAGGCTCCATGGTTGAGAGGTCTAAAATAGACCCGAGACACTAAGTGTCATGACCAAGAGGGATTGGTCCAGCATTCACGGTGAAGTGAAAGAGTCTGAGAGCATGAAAACCACAGTGGTGGTGTGGGTTCCAGGATGGAACAAGACAAAGAGGGGAAAAACTCTTGCTGCTCTCTCTTTCCTTTTTTATTATATATATATACTTATGCATTGTGAAAACAAAAGGTTGTTGAATGCATGTATGACTAAAAATAGAATGTGTGTATTTGCTTAAAGTAAATTGTGAATGCTGGAATAGTTAATTCCCTACCCAAGAATGGACATGAATGAGCTCATGTGCCTGTTGGCAAGGCATGAAGAGTATGAAAGTCTCCTTGATGAGACTTGGACTGTCATGCCAACTGGGCAATTAATTCACTGATCTTAATGCCTATATTATGCTTGGTCTAACAGAATTTCAATGATGCATTTCACAGGTGAGAAAAGTGAAATCCAATAGTGCACATTGATCATGGCAACAGACCAAAAGTTGTTGGACTTGGCTGGAAGTCTTCTTTAAACAATTGCCAAGACCCAAGAGGATCTTGGAGAGATGCTCAAGATACAGAAAAGGCAGAATGAGATGAACCACCAGATTTTGCAAGACTCTATTTGTTTGCAAAAGGAGGTCAAAAGCCTTCTGGGAGCAATCCATAAAGCAAAGGAAAGTGGATCAATGATGGGACATTCGTCCAAGCGATCCGTTAAGAAACGTTCCAGGCATGAAGACTCAAAAGAAATTGAACAGGTAAAGATGAGGCAGCCAGCGAAATGTTGGAAATGCAGAGGACATCATTACCACCGGGACTGCCCAACAAGGGAACATAAAGAGGGTAGCAGCCACAAAGTTCCTAGACTTGGGGATGAGCCGAAAGCTGAGAACCAACGAGAGAAGCTCGTGGAAGCCAAGGGGCTTGGTCCTGAAAGTTCAAGTAAATAATTGAACGAGGGACAGATCTGCTAAATTTTGAAATTTTGATGTGCAAATTGTATATGTATTCATATGTATTGGAACACCGACGACGGTGTTATTCCAAGGGAGAGGGGATTGTAATATCCCCGGTTTTGACCTCTATTGCATTAAAAGATACATGATGTGTATATTGTAATTAATCGTGGTGTGGAGCTAAAGGCAAATGCCCCACCATCGATTTGGTTGTGTTATGTTTCGGCAATTGGGATCATTGCAGATGGTATATCGTGCTATCCGGCACATAATAGTTTTGGCATCATGTAAATATGCACATTAATTAAAATAAACCTATAGCCAGCTATGACGGTGCAACGTTAATGAAAAGGGCATGATTTTCCTAAGGTTAAGGGGGCGATTGTCAAACCTTGAGCCTATGGGGAAAAGCCATATGTCAACCACTCATTTAAAACTCCTGTTGTTAGTTGGGGTCAGTTATTGCTAGGTAGTGGTGAGTGGCAGGTTTGCCCACACACACACTCCACCAGCAGACTCCACCACTTCATGTGGGTAGGGATTCTTCAACTCCCCCACTCTCTCCATCGTTTTGGCCCATCTTCACGCGAAGGGACGGTTCGCTCTTCATTCTTCATGCACAGGATTCTTCCTGGTTTTTCTTCACGTAGCAAGCTGGAAGGGCAGCCTCAAGACACGATCTCTTTGTGTATAGATGTTTTCCTTACCAATTGGGTGGATGGTGTTGGGTGTATGCTTCCCTACCGATTCCGGACTGTGTATTTTCCCGTCACTTCATTGTTGAGACCGGGGTTGTGGTTTTCCCCACGTCGTTCATTTGCTGTGGGTGCAACTACCTTTTGGGGTTGCTGCTGAGTTGTTTTGGCCACGCTAGGGCCAAGAACAACTCTGTTTCGCCTTGCTTGACCTGAGCTGCATTCACCATTTCTGAGTTGTCACCCTGTTGTCTTTTGTTTACTCACAAAGCTGTGAATCGCTTAGTTTTACTGCAAGTATGCAATGGTTGGTCTTCAGACTGTGCGAAGTGGGTTTGAAAGCTGGGTATGCTTGAGAAACCTGGTGTTTGGGAGATACACAAACAGAGTTAGATGGTTGGCTTTCTTCTCCGCAACCCTGGGATAGCACTCGAAAGGAAAGTCAGGGCCTGAGGGACTGTGAAGCAGAGAAGGGACTGATTCCTGGTGTTGGATGTGTGTGGGTGTCTTAGAAGTCAGGCTAGCTTGGTGTAGGCGTCCTTAGCTCTCCAACGAGACCACCAGCTTAGCATTCAGCTTTTCCCAGCTCCTTGATAGCCTGATAAACCCTACTGTGTTGGCTTGGCTGATTTGGGTACCTTGGCTATGTGTAAGCCTGCTTAGTCCCTTATTCCTTGGGGAATCATGCCCAGCTCGAGGGTGGCAGTGTTGCTGAGAGATTGATGAGCACGCTAGCCTATGGTTGGGTGGAACGTTGCAGCGACGTAGCTGCTTGCGGGACGAATTCTTGATAAGATAAGTATTCTTGTCTATTTTACTCTTGCAATCATATTTGATGTTTAATGAATGATGATGAACATGTTGAATGCCTGAATGAATGTATGTTTGCTTCCGCTGTGTATGTAAATGATTATGCATCTTAGCATGTTTTATGTTCAAGCATTTCGATTTTATGTATGTTCATGCTCATGGGGCTAGTTGCCCAGAGGTTTTTGATGGTCTGGTAGCGTCCTCTTCGCCAGCAAGAGGGTCGGGGACGCCACACTCTTCTTTGTCTTCAATTTTCTTCTCTTCCTCTCTTGATGGTGAATGTACTCATTTGTCCTTTCTTATTGTTTTTATACTTATATTTTGTAACTATCTTCAATAACTACCTAATCTAGGGTTGAAGATCTTTTTACAAAATCAAAGGGCCACAACTTATCTCACTTTTAATAATTAAACACTTTTAATTATTAAATACATTTTTAAGTGAGACCCACTTTTCTAAACTTATAAAAACACATTCACTTTATTTACATAAACGTCACTTTGTTACATAAATACATAAGAACAAAAAATCTAGTCTTCTCATCACACTCACACCAAAAATATTGGAGGACCTTTGGAGATACAATTTCAACAAATAAGGTGAGTGTTGATGATAGACTTGTATGGTTTACCCTGAAAGAGACTAGGGCAGGTATTGCACTGTCGAACCCTTGTTAGCTGAAGACATTGTCCTCAACCCCAACTGTTGCTGTTGCATGCTGTGTTGCTGCTCAAATACTCCAAATCAACAATAATAATCATAGATATCTTCTTTGGTCCAATAACCCTTCTTAAATAGCTTAGCATGTACTTTTATGGTTTGCGTGTCACTTTGAGGGTTTGCTCTTTACTTTTGCATGCATGCAATTCTAATTTCTCGTTGACTTTAAGACTGAAGAAATAAAACTTGCATGCTTTATGATAATAACCCTGATGGCCCTCTTTACTATACTAATGACTTAATAATACTAACTAATTGTTCTAATATGCTCCCGGTATTAAATGTTCTCAATCAATTCCCTATTTATCAAAACGAAACATTACAATCCTCCCTCGCCAAAGATTGCTTGTCCTCAAGCAATGCCAATGCAAATCCATAATCAATCAACTGAACCAACTGAATCTGAGGATGATCCCAAGGTCCCAAATTATCCTAGGAGATCTATAGCACCCTCAGCTCAAAACACTGCACTGCACGGTACCATCACAAAATGTCCCATGGAAGCCTCCTATAAGTAGAGTGACTAACCATGGTGTAAACAAGGAACCATCACAAGAGACCTCCTAAAAGCATCCTCTAGCAATCACTAAACTGCCAGTCATTGTAATCCCAGGGTCCCAAATCAAATCTAAGAATTACAGAGGTCAAAATGCATCCACAGCTACCTTTCGTAGTATCGACACAAGGAGCATCCTGTAGACTCCCGAGTAACGCCATCAGTAAACACCGTATCCATCCCTCATAAGGTCTCCTACCTGGATCCCAATGCAAACTTGTGCATCTTTCATCCCAAATATCCGAAGGATCTTGTGGGATTATACCCTTGGCTAGGAATGTCTTCCCAAGAATCGCCCACTCAATAGGACACCAACTCTTAATCTCTCTCCAATCCAACCCCCGAAAAGGACCCTGTCCAAAGCACCATCACAAGGAATAATCCTACCAAGCTGACATTCTGCCCTTCTGATTTCAACTAGAATACTCACATACTGCTACCCAATTTCTCGATCCGGTCTAACCTATAAAAACCATCCTCCATTATACAAATGTGGACTCAAGCTACTGCAAGCCTTATCTATGTACTCCTGAAGAGGGCTGCTTTGAAATGCAATAGTATGTTTCTTTTGTTGCCCTATCAAGGAATCTAATTGCTCTTCAATACTAGAAAGCCTAACCGTTGACTTGGTACATACAACTCGAAGAGCTGTAAGCTCAACATCTCGCTGTAATATGGTGTCCCGAAGTATCTTGGTCCTCTCTTCCATTGCTAGAATGCTTTCTTCAACACGTTCAATCTTCTTTCGGTGACTATCATCCAGAAGCTCTATCTCATGCCTCTATAAACTTCCCCTAACCTCCATGTGTGACTGCCCACTGTCTCGACTGTTGTGCTCATTCCCTTGCACCTCATGTATTTCGCTTGTCATAATTGTCTGGCCTCCTACTATAGGTGATGAAGAGTGTATCAATTCCAACTCATCAAACGGCTTGTCCACAACCTGACTATCGGATGTGCTGGTGTCGCTAAACTCACAGGATGGCATTAATGCTATCTCCTCGTGCACATTCTCATCATGTACTGTTAACTCCAAATCAAGCTCACCATCAACCTATACTTTGGGCTCATCTTTCTCCACTCCTCCAACTATGTTTTTAAGGAAATCCTGATCCAAATCCTTGGGTTGGCCCCCAAACTTGATGGTGTAATAGTCTTGAAAGGACAATGTTGCACATACCTCAGCACCTAAGGCTAGATATTCCTGATATCGAGGCAAGTGTTGCTAACCTCTGCAAATTTCCAGTCAAGATCCTTCTCATTGTCTTCATGTTTTCACAAGCTGGCAAAACAAAACCTTTGTTCTGCCATACACTTCACCGACATCACTGACATGCATTTCCGTAAAAACATGCATCAACATGCACTTTTATTCAATTGCTATGTGCCCACATCTAGCAAGGATCATGCTCCGATACCATTGTAATATCCCAAATACTGATATTCTCTTGGGCTTACTTGTACTCTCAAGTTGTGCAAAAATACTGAATAAAAATTTGCATGCAAAGTGTCGTGCCAATGGCCCTAAATTATAGCTGAACTAGGGCAAAGATTTGCAGAAAGAAGGTAAACACTTACCACTGATAATTGAGTTGTAGATACTCCAGAGATAAGATGCATGCATATAGTGCTGAACAGGGGAGATATTGGTGCTCCCTTCCTCTTGGTGACGCCCAGCTACACGGAAGCTCTTCCCCAGCTAAGTATGACGTTTTGGGTGAAGGAGGTGTCTGATACTCGTGAAACTTTGCATGACTGATGGTCATCCCTTCACGAAGAGAATGGTCGGAGTATGCGGAAGATATAACCTCTCCAAGTGCTCTAGCGAATTGATCTCCCAGTTTGGTGCTCACACCTCCCAACCTCTTGGATCTGCTGATAACTGCTCGGAATGAGCAAACTGAGGACTGAGAATCACACAAGGCAATGGAATGACCCCGCTGATGAAGATGAAGCTGACATGCGGAAGATAAACTGGGATTCAGAGACCTAGTGAATACTTCCGGGGTTTTCCAGCTATTCCCCAGTTACACACGTGAACCTGCAAACAAACTTTCGGTGGATGCCAAATCACTGGATATGAATGAATAAGGTGAGTGTTGACGATAGACCTGTATGGTCTACCCTGAAAGAGACTAGGGCAGGTGTTAGACACTGAGAGGGGGGGTGAATCAGTGTAAAACCAATTTTACAACTTTTCTTGACTTGTCACAATTAACTACCAATTCATCATACCATTATTCTACTAATCTCATAATCATTTCATAAACATCTTTCACTTCATCATTCACATATCAAAAGCATTTGAATCATCAAGAACCATAACACAAAAGAACACAATATCATATAATTTTGTAATTTTTTTGTATTAGTTTTGGTCCAGCTACAACCGTTAGGTAAAATCAGCACCAACTGAAACAAAGAGCACCTACTCTGCATCCAAGACCCTGCCTGGTTTTCTTAGACCCTGCTAAGAAGGGTTTGAGGTATCCTAACCTCAAAAGCAAGACAAGCTTGCTTTTACAATTAAAGCTCACTGTCACATCATCTCATCAATCACATCAACATCACTTGTCTCTTCAATCTGTTCTGCTGTTGGTCAGTACTGCTGATCATCTGATCATCACTCTCATCAACACTGCTGCAACACACTTTTCAATCTTCTCTGTTCATTAACACTGCTCATCAATCATCTTGTTCATTTGCTCACTGCTGCTCAACAATCTCTGTACTCTAGTCACTGTCAAATCATCCCTGTAGATATCACTGCCACATCATAAGCAATTTCTGTCATATCAGCATTCTGTCCACCAGTATCATGTCTTCATCACAAGCAATCTCTGTCACATCAGCATCCTGTGCATGTCTTGTTTACTGCTGTCAAAAATTACTTTCAAGTTATTGCTGTTGCAAATCACATCAAAGATTGTTACAATCAACTTGTTGGACTTCTACCGCTGTCATCAAAAGAGACTGTCACTTGTCAAGTCTGCTTGCTATTTTCAAGTCCAGGATACTTTAACAAATGTTGATACTGTTAAGTCAAAGCAACTGTACAAGTGAAGGCTGTCAACTGTCACTAGTCAGTCAGGGTAATCTTGTCATCAAACCCAGCCACAAACTATCCTTTGACTTCTTACAAAGCCTCTTACAAACTACTTCAACAAAGGTTGTTACTGTTCAATTTAACCTTTTCAATGTTCACTACAGAACTGCCCATAATATTGTCCTTAAATGATGTTTCAATAAATAATACATTTTCTAGTTCACAGGCCTCACAATGATTGATATATCACTGAAGGTACTCAATCTCCATTTTGTCACATTTTCTTTCAAAAAAAGCTAAGCCAAATATAATCAGTACATACCTCAGTCTTAGTTCAATTAACAGTAAACAAAAAGGCTTGAGTTAGACCATAGAAAAGTCTGCTATACAAACCCAAAAATTTCTGATGGTTGTGCTTGTGCTAAGTCAGACCAAAACATTTGCAAGAGGACTATGGATGCATAGAATAGACTAGTGCTTCAACTGTATAAAAATTCTTGATGTTTGAGTCAATTCATTGTTGAATTTGTGATGTCTAAACAACCATGATAACCAGACTTTGGATGGCAGCCTTCCACAAGCTTGAACACCTTCAACATGCCTTTGGGAGCCTTAAATGGATCAGTCCTTGTGTACTGTGGCAATCCAATGTCAGAGAAAAAACAAAGGGCAGAGTTTGAATCCTTCAAAGATGTTATGACAACCCAAGAGAGAATCTTTATCTGCTATTCGAATACTGCTGTTAAAAGCCTTCAGGAAACACCCAACAATATCAGAATTAGACTTTACCACGAATTCTTCCTTCAACCTTTGTTGCTGCAAAATTAGGACTGTTGTTCTCCATAAGAAGAAATACAATCTCCTTCCAACTCTTTCACAGAGAATAATTGCAAATATAGGCTGCTACAAGAAATGATACTGCTGAATGGAGAAGTAGATAACTGCTGTGGATGGAAACGCCCAGCTTGAAGAAAGAGTTTTCAGCACTTGTCTATTATTTGAGTACATCATTATAGAAGATTTTTCCTTATCCACTGTAGATGTCTTTAAACACAGATCTCTGCTATTTTTCTTCCTGTTCCAAACTTAGGGCATCCATAACTTTGGTTGAATGAAAAAGGCCTTAGTTTACTGCTGTAAGACACTGCTGGTCACCACCGAGGGTCCAAAGAAAATAAGACAACAACAAAACGCCAGTTTTGTGCTGCTCCAAACAGTCACAAATTTTACTCCATGCAAATCCAACGTAGGATTGCCACCAACAGAAGCAAATCCAACATAGCAAAAAAAGAGAACTTCTCTGCTCCTTCACCGAAAAATTGATGTCCACAAATTTGACTGCTTCTATACTCCGAGGGTTTGACTGCTGCTATTTTCAGGACTGCTCCTTAGGGCTGCAACTATCTTTAGTTCGCTCCACCAATATCATTAGGATAGTCATCAAACTAGGGTCCTTTGCTGCCCATGCAAAAGAAAAGGGAAGAGGATTGTTTACATGCTGAAGAAGAACTGGACTGTTTGCTGCTTATTCATTGCTGCAAACAAAATAAAAAACAAAAGAATGACTGCTGTTGACTACTCCTCCTGCTGCCACGAAAAACTAGCCTCAGTCAACCTCAGCTGCGAGCTTTCCTTCTTTGGATGTCAAAAATAAGACCCAAAAAAATATATTTGCTGCTGCAATTCGGGTGCCCTAGTGTTGATTCTTCAAACCAAAGAAAAAAAAAATGTTGTCCACTGTAGCTGCCTGCTACAGTACCCGAAAATTTTAACCTCACTGCTGCCACCCGAAATTCAGTCAACTGCTGCCCAAAATTTGCCTCAGTAAACCATCGAAAAAATCACAGAGCAAGTTCTGAAATTCACACACAAAAATGAAATTGTTAAGGCCTATTTATATAGATTTTTACTGAGCCGACATATATATTTTTAATTTATTTTGACTGAGCCGACTTCACAAAATAATTTATATATATATTTTTTATTTATTTATTTTTGTATTGGGCTGACATATCACAATCTTCTTTTGTGGAGCCGACCTGTCCACCTTTTTTTATTCTTTTTGGAGAGTTGACTTGTTTGTGGGCTTGTGTGTAGGTGCCATCATCAAGCTGCCAATAAGTGGGTTCAAGACCCAAACCATCACATGCAAGGGTGTATCAAGCCATCAAGGGCTTCATCAAAGAATCCCAACACCATGACATGTGTGACCAAGGACCCCATCATCCAAAAGTAGCCATATCATCTCCTTCAAGGGTTCAAAAACCATTAACCCAACAAATGTGGGTCCAAAGGCTTCTTCATCAGGCAAGAGGCATCATGGGCTTCTTCAACCACCTTAGCCATGCACGGGGACCTCTATGGTCAAGATACATCAAGACATCACATGTGGGTTTGCCAGACCTTCTCTCGGGGACCCATGACATCATCATAGCATGAATGACCACAGAATGGGTCATTAATGCTTCTTCCACCCATCTAGGGCTTCTCCAACATCCATCAAGGCTTCAGGACCATCTCCAGGGTCTTCAGCATCATCAGCAGGGTCTTCAACATCTTCAGCAAGGTGGGTACAAGGACCTTGTCAACTGGGTACATGGTGCTTCAAAGCACAAACCCACTCTGTAAGAGATCAAGGCGATCAAGGCACTGTAGGTGGATCTTGGTGGCATCAATGACATCCCGTGGGGCCACTGCAAGTCCCTGTTGGCAAATGACATCCCGTGGGGCCATTGCAAGTCCCTGTTGGCATCAATGACAATTTCATCAACAGCAAGTATTGCACTGTCGAACCCTTGTTAGCTGAAGACACCGTCCTCAACCCCAACTGTTGCTGCTACTCAAATACTCCAAATCAACAATAATAATCATAGATATCTTCTTTGGTCCAATAACCCTTCTTAAATAGCTTAGCATGTACTTTTAGGGTTTGCACGTCACTTTTGGGGTTTTCACTTTACTTTTGCATGCATGCAATTCTAATTTCTCGTTGACTTTAAGACTGAAGAAATAAAGCTTGCATGCTTTATGATAATAACCCTGATGGCCCTCTTTACTATACTGATGACTTAATAATACTGAATAATTGTTCTAATATGCTCCTGGTATTAAATGTCCTCAGTCAATTCCCTATTTATCAAAATGAAACATTACATGATCACTCACTACTGCCCCAATGAAGTACAAAGTACATCTAGAGATTCAAGTGCCTTATCAACAGAATTTTGATAAAACCCAATCAAGAAGACAGAATCATCAGTAAATGATTATTTACCACTTCTCATCCTCCTAGAATGGCATTGCCCCTTACCCAACCTTGGATTTGAGCAGCTTCAAGCAGGTGCCACAGGGCTACCTGGTCTCGAGGAATCATAGAAAGGTGGAACCATAAATGTCCAAAAACCATCGTCCTCAAAATTCTCGTCATTGTGTTCCCAGAGATCTGGTATTTCATAAGGAGCTTATGTATGTTGGAAGGGAGAACTCATCCTATCTTTATGTTCTTCAGCTTCTTCAACTAGGACTTCCGGATCTTCGTAATCATCATATTCACCTGCTTGGGGAGCTTCATCTATCGTGCTTGAGATATCATCAATTAGACCTTGAACAGTGGTTGCTTCGACTTGATCTCTGTTTTGGGCTTCCTTACTGAACAAGTCCCTTGCATGCTTGACATGAGGTATCCATTCGTCACGGCACTCTGTATCCCAGTGATTACAAAATGTTTCCACCAATTTTGCAAAGGATGATTAGGTTCCTTTATCTAGGCCCACAAACCAAGCAAGAGCCTTTCCTCCCAGGTGAAGGACAAATGATCGCATGTAAACATCTTCTTCTTCTTTAATACCATATCCTAAAGCCAAAGTCATAAACCATTGCACATGATGTGTGGCATTATCATGGTCACCCTTGAAGGCATGCCAGAATATCTTTGGTAACTCATCTGAATATCCTGGGAAGTCTAATAAATCAAGAGCGAACCCTATTTCCATTTCCGTAGCAATCAGATTATCAGGGTCTTTAAACTCAAATGGAATGCCATCTTTGATTCCTTTGCTTGAATCTTCTTGTGTATGGTTGCTTCCGAGTGTTTCTTCCCATATTATGTCGATCATGGCATTTCTTTCCTGTTCCTCGACACCGTAATCCCAATCCATGTTGACTGCATCAATGAACTGCCTGAGTGAAGAAAAACTTTTACGAGGGTAACCCTCGTACCAATTTCTGACAGACAAGTTGTCTTCTAGGTGAAGAGATAGCAGAAATAGCCTCATCTTGATGTCTTCGTATACGATTTTGCTTGCCTGGAAGAATTGCATGAAAGCCTGCACGTGTGTTGTTGCATGGTACTTATACTGCTGGAACAATGGGAAATGTGCCTTCCCACCACCTTGAATGGCATACTTGTGTGGAAAACCTAGAATGTATGAGAAGTCCAATATAACAATGGGAAATGTGCCTTCCCACCACCTTGAATGGCATACTTGTGTGGAAAACCTAGAATGTACGAGAAGTCCAATATGTCCATCCACAATTCATAATTGGATGCCATCTCATTAGGCTTCCCTGTCTTTATAGAGCACTTCTTTTATTTTTCTTTGACTGGAGTCGCTAGGAGAGACCTGCCAGGTTAGTCAAGCAAATCTCACCAAAGTACTAACTAAAACAAGGGCGTACCTGATAGATGGGACGGGTTGAGTTCTTTGTGGAGTCACCAAGTAAGCCTATAAGTTAGTCCTTTCAAAAAAATGTATACAATTATATACAATCAAGACTTCAAGACTTACCAAAGTGTCGTTCTTGCCCGGATGAATCACCTCAACAAGTTTGAGGTCCCCGGCAACAACGCCAAAATGTTACGCCTTGTTGGGCTTCTTCTTTGTGGAGTCGCCAAGTAAGATCTGCAAAATATTTTCAAAATACAAAGAAAGACTTACCTCAGTTTTCTTACTGAATGTCGTTCTTTCCAAGGGTGTGAATGACTCTAGATCAACCACTTCAAATTTTGAAATGGTCCCCGGCAACGGTGCCAAAATGTTACCAGTTGAAATGGCAGGCCTAGCCCCACCGGTAAGCATATGTGGGAAAAGTGACCACTGTCACCTTAGTCACTTGTCCCCAACTACTTCGGAAGTCGAAACCTCCTAGGGGAGAGCCTTATTCCGATCCTATAAGGACACTAAACACCAGAATGTTCTCTTTCAAGGTTGTTAGTGATCAGTGTCTTAATGGAGTCAAATCATAAGAGTGGGAAAGGGATGTGCTACATACGTTTGCAATTACTCCAATGATAAGCAAGTTGTATAATAAGAAACGCAATGTTATCATACAATCTTATAAGCGTATATATAGCAGTATAATATCAGTTGCTAATTTGAGTGTCACCATAATAACATGCATTCATCTCATTAATATGCCAAGTTTGAAAACAATGTTGTATTGCAGCAGTATAATCACCTAGAGGTCTGCCTTATTCCCAAGTGTAAACAACAAGGTGCATGTTCAAATATCATATAACACATTAGTATAGCAGCATGTGTAATAAGATAGATGGTTATGCCAGTAGTAATCATATCACATTCAGTATTTATAGCAACATTAATTATGTGAAAATAATTAACAACAGCACACACAATAGTATCAGCAGTAAGTATTTAGCAATTGTGTATTCAGTCATTTAGCCACAGTCATGTTAAAGCAGCTTTATTAACATACTAGCGTAAACAAGTATTCGCTATATTGCATGTAACTTATGTCCAATCAACCAATTTTGCAACAGCCAACCAATAATAAAGTCTGAAGCAAGTATGTGAATCTGTGCTAACTATGTGAATTATGACAGCAGTAGTATCAGTCAGGCATGTCAATGTTATGATAGTCTGAAAATAAGATAAAAATCAAACCATATTTCGTCAATAATCATACAATCGTTGTAACTAAGAGTTAGCCAAGCTCATTATATCAAATACATGTGATTTTGCAGACTGTATATGGAAGGTAAAATTTGTCAAAACAACACACTTATCATTGTAGAATATACTAACTATTTTGCTTGTTTGTGTGTAGGTTTTATTTAGGAAGACAAGGTTTGGGTAAAGAGGAGGGCTATCACTGTAAAGAGCAGCTGTGTAGGATATGGAAAGGCTGTCACAAAAATGACCTTGGACTAAGGTAACCCTAAGGAAAAAGGCAGAACTGAAGGTTGAGGAAAGGGGGAGTCACTTGTTAACAATAGTGGACCCAAGGTTTTGGGGAGCAGTCAAAGGACTGCCTCTAGGGCAGATCCGAGGTTAAAAGGGACCAAGAAGAAGGCTGTGAGGAAGAGGAGGTCGCTAGGGTAGTTAGGTCTGATTTTAGGATTGTTTTAGGACTTTTTAGGGCAGATTTTGAGATTTTTGCAATTTTTGTATTTTTACGGTTCCCTATAATTCCTCCTTGGGGTTTTTAAAGCTTTAGAGGCTAGGGCGAATTTGTGGAGAAGGTGGCCAAAATTTTAGGGAGGCCTGAAACTGCAAAAAAAAAAAATTGATTTTTAGGGTTTCTAACATAAAATTGCAGACCTAAATTTAACCTAAAACTAATCCTAACTAACCCTGGAACTAGGTATTTTTAGAAGAGAAAATGTGTGGAAACCAAGGGAACTAACCTTAGCAAAAATCCCTACCACAACCTAGGGAATCTAGGGAGGATGGCTAACCTAGAGAGGAAGAGTTCCTAGGTCAAGCAACTAGCCTAGAAAAACTAAGGAGAAACCCTAGGGCACCCTCACAAGGATACGTGTCTCAGTTTGCTAAGGTGACAAGAACGAAAGGTAATGGCCTATCCTAGAAAAAAATGCAGCACTAGCGCTACCACTAAGACTTGAACATGCACATCCACCAACAATCAACAAAAAGATGAGAAGCCTGACCTTTTTGTGCTCATGTTCATCCAACAAATCAAAACATCACCAAGCAAAGAACTTCACCAAAGAATTACTAGAAAAAGCTTGCATCAACCCAGAAAAACTTCCTCAAGAGGAGCGCATCCATCCAAAGAGCCCTAGTAGGGGTAAAACAAGTGCATAGTGTATTATCCCATAAGTCCTGTCTTTAAAATGAAAGTGAGGAGATCTATTTATATGATCTCACACTCACTTTTTAAAATATCTAGGCCTACATGCCTTAAAATAATTAAATTTGAAATTATTAAAATGTCAACTTAAAGTTAAAAGAAAATAATAATAAAACATAGCCTAAGGTAGGCTTAAGGTAGGCTACCTGGGGTATTTGTATCCCTAGGTGCCAAAACATGCTCAAATAAGTGAATCACTCCAAAATAAAGGCTGGAGTGACCTAGAGGGAGGACGTCATATCCAATCTAACCACTAGAATACTGTAAAATCCCTCAATGCCCTCCTCAAAGCATGAAAAGGCCTGACATGGAGGGTGGCTTTCCTCTGAGGAAATAAGGCAAGGGAGAGAAAGGACATACTGACTGAAGGGCCGGGAGGGTGTCCAAAGTGGTTGTGAATGAAGACGAGTGTCTTGTATCTGAAGCTGAGGCCACTAGAGCGTGCAAATAGGATATGGAGCCATCAGACCCAATAGTCAACCCTTAGGGGCCCCGGACACCAACCCTGAGGTTAAAAACCACTTTAAAGGGCAGTCAGCAGTGTCATTAAGCCATAGTACCCCTAAAGGAGGACCAAAGGGGCCAGCCATGACCACCATTGCTCAATAACACCCCTCCTGGTCAAAAAAATTAGCCCTCTCCCTAGGGTGCACCAAAATGTGAGTTGGGTACAGGTGCAGCATAACAAGTTACTTCAAAGTTTAAAAGACAAAATATTCATCAATGAATTTGAATGTTTGGCTAAACTTTTGTAATGGATAACAAAACTTATAAACTTTGAAATTACTTACCTTGGGTTAAGTAATAGCCAGCTACATGCAAAGGTCTACAGTGTTGTTTGTTCCATCTTTCATCAATGATCTCCCTATAGGAAAATACTTCTATCTTTTATCACCATATACTGACTCTATTGCCTCTTTGGCCTGATCCATGGCCTCATAAATAAATCCCATGGCAGGTTTATCACCATCTACCATTCGCATTTGTTTCACAAGAGGCTCACTAAATAAAACCTAAGTTACCAAGGTACTCATACCTAGGAATCAAGGACGTGTACTAGTACTCGACACACGTGTCATCGTACTTGGTACAAGAATGGGTACTTTTGGGCATACCTGAAAAGTACTTGGTACAACCCAGAAGTACCTGGTACTTCTTCACTGCTAGACTAGTATGGGTACGCCAAAAACGGCCAAGTACCCCGATTTCAGGTACCTCATGGGTACTTCAAACCAGCAAAAAGACACCCACATACTTCAAATTTGGCATTTTTTTTAATTTTGAAGTGAGGGGGTAGGAAGATGGTGGGGCACTCTCACTAATACCTAAACGCAAGATTAAAGCACACTAAGAGCTCATCCCCATTCAATGTTATCTCTGTCCATGCATATATGTTGAAGAGGTAAGGTCGCGGCTTGCATTTGGTGACCATTTCAGGCTTTCTGTAGTCCATACATCCAAGGAGTCAAGACCAATAATAATAGTTAATAGGGAGATCAGTTCAACTATGAGGAGGTGTTGTCCACCGTCCACAAAAGAGGGGAAAAGCAAACAGTGACCATCAATGAGGGGAAACAAGATAGTAGCAAGTTGCAGTGGTATTTGGCCATTAAAAATTCGCATTTCATTTCCACATTTCAAGTTTCAACTCTTTTTTATTATTGCCTTTATTTTCTATATTTCTCCAAAGGAAAAATGTCTTAAGGTAATCCACAATATCCACTGTGGAAACATGTTGAGAAGAGAAAACCAGAAAAGGCTTCAAGGGGGGGGCAGCCTTACTAAAATGCAAATTTTGCAAGGTTGAATGGAAAGGGACATATACTAGAGTGAAAGCCCATTTCATGAATATTCGAAGGATGGGTGTTGAAGCTTGTACTGGAGATCTAGAGGATCCCCCTAGACTTGCTAGTGCACAAAAGGAGCAACATAGGGCTGACGGTAAGGCAGGCAAGGCAATCTCAAGGCCTCATGTTAGTGCAGATGAGACCGATGAGGATGAAATGCCATTGGATGATGAAGAAGTTTAGCTTTGTGATGAGCAAGTGCCATCAAGATAATAAAAAATCACTAAACCTATACACAAAAGACTAAAACTTGGTGGCATTTATGACATGTTTGATGTCAAAGGCAAGGAGGGTGTTGATCTTGCAATAGCAAGATTTTTTTTTGCATGTGGGATTCATTTCAATGCATCCCGCTCACCGTATTTTGAGCAAATGGTTCATGCAATTAATGATGGACCTATGGGGTATAATCCACCCAGTTATGAGAAGCTCCGAACTGTGTTGGTGGATAAGGAGAAAAATCGTCTTGAGAAGACAATGGTACCATTGAAGGGATCTTGTAGTGTAGGTAGGTGCTCCATTATCATGGATGGTTGGACTAATTGTCAAAATCGTCCATTGATAAACATCATTATCTCTTCCACATCCGGTCCATATTTTCTAAGGGTCATTGATTGTTCTGGTCGAGAAAAGAACATTGTGTTCTTGAAAAAACAATTATGTGATGCCATTGCGGAGGTGGGGCCAACCAATGTTGTTCAAGTTGTTATCGATGCAGCTCCAATTTGCAAAGAAACTAGGATGATGGTACAAATGGAGTACAAGTTAGTGCCAACTTCCAAGTCCAGTTTTTAATTACAAGTATGTTTTTTTTCTAATTTTAGTACTTATTCATAAATCACTGCAAAACTCTAATTTTTTTTATTTTTGAATTCTTGATGTACCATAGGCATATCTTTTGGAGTCTGGACACCATGCACAGTGCATTATTTGAATAATGCATTGAAATACATTGGGAGACTTGAATAGGTTCGGTTGTTAATTGAGAATAGATGTAAAATTCAAATATTCATATGCAACCACCACTAATCACAAGCCATTTAATGCATGCATGCCAAAAATGTAACTTCTTAAGCCAGTTGGCACCAAATTTGCAACTTACTACATTTTGCTTAGGCTAGTTGTGGAGATGAAGGGGGCTTTAGCTGCCACAATTATCAGTGATATGCGGGAGCAATGGAAGCAATCTACCTCAAATGCAGTTGTGGAGGTGAAGCAGTTGATATTGGATGATCAATTTTGGGATGATGTAAAATTTGTTGTGGAATTTCTACTATCTAGAGCCAATATGTGATATGCTTCGCTATGCAAACACAGATGGTCCATGTTTAGCTGAGATTTATGAGAACATGAACTCTATGTGTGAGAGGATCAAATCCATCACAGACAAGAAAGATCCTACTTTATGGTCACAGTTACAATCATTTATACATGGGCGGTGGAATAAATGGAACAGCCCACTTCAACTACCACTTTCCCCTTAGCCTTTTTGCTCCACTAAGATACACTTCACTCATCACAAGAAAACATCTTCCGCAAATTGGATTTTTGTTGAACAGTGGATTGTGGCGACAAAAAGTTCATTGCAAATCGTGTAATAGCTTACCTAACAAGCTCTTTACCAACAGTGTTCTTCCTCGTAAGGTTCAAAAGCCATGTGTGGTTGTATATGTACCTAGTTATTAATTTTGCTTGGTTAACACACTTCTTCACCCACTTAATTTTACCAATATCTATAAGCATGAGGTCCAAACAATGGGTTGCACATGGATTCCACCAAATGGTGGAGTGTTTTCCTCCAACATCCTTCCTATTACAGCATAGTTGGAGGCATTCTCTATGATGAATTGTACAACATTCTCCACCCTCACCTCCACAACTACTCCATCCAAAAGATGAAATAGTAATTGTGCATCCTTCACCTAATCAGATGCATCCCAGATTTAAGAAACATGGTTCCTTTTGAGCAAGCAATCAGGAAATTGCTAATGGTGTGAGATCTTCCCTCAATCCATCCATCATACATGACTGTGCACCCTGTTTTACTTTATGACTCGAATGAGATATTCATCTATTATTTGGATTTCATTTCGTAACAATGTCCCTCTGATATCATGAAAATTAGGGCCTTTGAAGCAATGTTGCAAACATCGGCATGGCGAAAAAATCGATAGGGTCCAGGAAATATCATTTTGGGATATCTCGGCAGCACATTGGCAAACATCGACAATAAATCGGAAAACTTAAAAAAATACAAAAATATTCATTTTTTTTAATTTTTTAAACATCTCAAGCAATAATAACATCAAATAAACACATGGCCACATAAATATCGAAAGAAAACCGATATATAAGATGTTTAGTCATACATCAAAAATGAATTGTGTCCTAAATCCCAAATCATCAAAAAATATAACAAATGTATCTCAAGATCGTCATGAGTCAATAATAATAATAAATTGAATCAATTAGTTCGTCTAGGATACCCAATGCTTTGCAAGGGCGGATTAATTAATGTTGTAATAATGCTCTGAAATTAATTAATTAGTGTTGTAAGCATGCACTGAAATCAACTAATTAGTGTTGTAAGAATGCTCTGAAATTAATTGATTAGTGTTGTAAGAATGCTCTGCAAGGGCGAATTTCATAACAGGCTCCTCGCATTCCACCCTCCAAGAAGTCAAAATCACCTTTAGAAAAAAACGGCAATATATCGAGAAAAAATTGCCCCGATTCAAAAAATCGACGAGCTAAGAACTCGCGATTTCTCCGAACATCACAATTTTTCGGTCGACGTTTGCAATGCTGCTTTGAATCCTGGACCACGTGAAGCTAGAGTATCTAACATAGGTTGATAATATGAAGAATGAGTTGCATTGAAAGGTATGTTTATTTACATCATACAACCATCTAGCAATGCATTCCCAAGAAACCTCATTCTCGATCTTCTTCTATTTAGCATCAATGGTGGGCTGAGCACCAAGGGTGTTGCAGGGTACAAAGAAAGAGTCAAGCCCTCTATGTAGCCTCTTCAAATTGGATGAATAAGGTCCAATAGGAAATGTGGAGGATTTTTCGAAACTAGCCATTCGAACTTTAGGGTTTTCACCATCATACTCATACTCATCATCACTTGGCCTTGAACTTTTCCCTATGTCTTTTTTAATCTATTGGTCTTGGATTTTTCTTCACGGAAGGATTCAATATAACTAAGCATCTCCGCTCTTAGATCATCAGATACTTTTGGACAAGGTTCAACATTGCCACTTGCATGAGCTAAGTGTTGGTTTATCCTATGAATACCCCCCCACCAAGTTTCTTCCCACAATAATTGCATATTTTCCCCCCTCTTAATCCAATTAGCAATGAGCCCATGCTGGATCCCTCTTCTCTTTAGGAGCCATGGCAATTTTTACAGCAGCAAACAAAATCTGCAAATAAAACCCTAGGAAATCTTAATTACTAAGAAAAAATAGCATTTTTAAAGAGAAGAAGAGTTGCTTTGGCATACCTTCAAAGCCTTCCAATTTTTTAAAAGAGAAGTTGCTCCTAACAACAGAAAAACAGATCTATAACAAACCAGCCCACAAATTCTGAAAGAGAACCCTCGAAACATCTCCGAAAACAGCCCAAAAATTGTTTAAAAAGTCCCTAGAAACAACCCCAAATCTACCCAATAAAATCATCCCAAGAACTCTCCAACGCAGCCCTGCAAACAACTCTCCAAATTTGACCAAGAACTTCTTCAAAACAGCGCTGCAAACAACTCTCAAAAAATGCCCAAGGAAATTAACTAAAGAATTCTAAATAGCTCATATGAATAGTGAGTAAAATAGAGGGGGGTCCTCTTTAAATAGGCTTAGTAGGGGCCTAGGGTTAGTTTTTTATAATTTTTTTTTTTTGTTTTAATTTTGATCTGTTGGGCCCATAGTGGCGGTTGTGCGGCATTGTACAAAACCAGCCGGTCAAGTGAAAAAGGCTAGTTCGGTACGAAACCAGCCATTTCCGGTTCAAGATGTTGGTTCCAACCGGTACGGCACCTAAACCGATCAGACTAACCAATTCCGCCAGTTCTGATCTGGTTTCGATAACACTAGGGAGGAGCATTGCTCCATGGCAATTCTCTTTGCTTGATAAGCAGTTAACCTCATGGATTTACAAGCAAGCCTCTTGAATCGTCACAAGATCATTGCAACACAAACATGCCTGAGACACAAAGGATAACCAGGAGGCCTTCATGGTAAAGGGGTCACAAAGGGGAGGTCAAGAGTCAACATATCAATCTTTAACCAAAGGATGCAGACCAAAGTATGGAGTGTAATGGATGATGGGTGAATGGCCAGAAGGTGGACCCGAAGAAGGGGGTAAAAGTCCTTGCAAAATACTAAGAATCATCTAGGTTCAATGGTACAAAAGTAAATCAAGAATCTACTAACCTTGTCAACTTGTAAGTGTGATACTTCTAACTATATTCATTAGATAATCAATACATCAAAAGTGGCAGCATCAACACATAATACATCATCATCATCATCATCAATATATATCATCATGGCATGGCATAGCAATAGACATGGCATATATCTTATGATCATCACATCACATCAAAAGGAGGCCCAAGAGCAGTAAAGCAAAAAATAGTCTGGAAAATAGTATGCCTACAGAATGTGGCATAACAGTAATTCTAAGGTTATTGGGATAATTAATGAAAAGTGTGTTAATTATAAAAGTGCACTTAAAAGTTTTTTAGGTTAATGTTTGCATATATTAAAATATTCTTCCTAAGTCATACTTTATATGGTCTAACGCTTGGTTGCTCTAAAGTTGTTCATGTCCCTTTCTAGGCGATGCACGCCTCTTCTTCATGCATGCGTGTTTCATCATCTTCTTGGCATGTGTGAATGGGCCAACCCTCCTTGATAACTTGGACCAGCTTTGATCATCAAAATCTGGATCAATTATAGTTGCACCATGATAATTCTAAAGTTATTGAGATAATTAATCAAAAGTGAGTGAGTTAATTAGAAAAGTGCACTTGAAATCCTTTTATGTTAATGTTTGCATATATTAAAGTATTTTTCCTAAGTCATACTTTATATGGTCTAACAATTGGTTGCCCTATAGTTGTTTCATGTCCCTTCCTAGGTGGTACGCCCCCCTTCTTCATGCACACATGGGAGCCTTTGGAGGCATATTTCTTCATCTTCTTGGCATGTGTGAAAGGGCCAGTCCTCCTTGATGACTTAGACCAGCTTTAATCATCATTTGAGAGTTCATTACACACTTAGATCATGCATTGTTCACGCTTGAAAGATGTGGCGCACATATCAAGGAGTTGATTGCACACATTCTAGAGGGCACTCTATGGTTCTTGTTGTCTATTGGACCCTTGAGACACCTGGCATCATCTTCTAGTGGGGCATTCCATCATTTGAGGCATTTTCCATCCTGGTTTGACTATTCTTGGGGTATGTTGCAACTAGGAGGACTCATCCTTGCCAGACGTACTACCTTATCTTGGAGCATTCATCACTTTGACTTGACTTAGTGGGGGATCCTCTCTTTTGGCCACTTATCTTGGAGAGAGAGTTGTTAGTTTTGACATGTCATGAGGTTGTTACATATAGTATTGATTGATTGGTCAAGATCTAGAGTTGCTAATCTTCTAGTGGGGCACTCCATCATTTCAGGCATTTTCCATCTTAGTTCCACTATTCTTGAGGTATGTTCCAACTAGGAGGACTCATCCTTGCCACACGTACTACCTTATACTGGAGCATTCATCACTTTGACTTGACTTAGTGGGGGATCCTCTCTTTTGGCCACTTATCTTGGAGAGAGTGTTGTTAGTTTTGACTTGTCATGAGGTTGTTACATATAGTATTG